>JAODUK010075372.1:2500-15990 GCA_027564635.1 Typhlichthys eigenmanni | reverse complement strand
CTCTCCCCCCCCCCCCCCCCCAACAGCTTGTTTGCCAGCAACAGTGCAGGCGATGACCAGGTGAAGTGATGATGAGTTAAACAGTATATCGCTCCCTGTTGCCCTAGACAACACAAGGGCTGATGGAGCAATTTTGCCCCTGGCAGGATCCATTTGCTCCAGAAAAACATATTGTCGTCATGGTAATGGTTATGCGGTGGGAACGCTTCCTTAATGTAACGCTCTAAACATTCCCATTCTCTTGTTTATTTCTCCCGTCATAAAACAAATAGATCAATTAGTCTCATCTGGTCAATCAGAAGAGACAGTTTCCTCCGGTAAATACACCTCTTTTCCCCCAGGAGGGGATATATGAGAGAGAGAGAGAGAGAGAGATAGAGAGCTGTATCCTATGGTCTCGCAGTGCTTTTAATTATGAGCAGGCTGAGGAGTCTCATTTGAATGAAATTGAACCCATAAGGGACAGAATGTCTCTCTCTCCCTCCCTCGCACCTCCTCTCTCTTTAAGTGGATGTGTTTTCCTGTTCCCTGCTCCAGGTGTTCCCGCTCGGTAGGGACACGGTCATTGTCCTCATTGGCCTGAACACCGAAGCAGTTTGTCAAACGTTATAAACAGTGAGCAGGAAGCTCCGGGGGTGCTTCAGCACAATCGAGGAATGTCACGTTACGTTTAACCACGTTTACAGTAATATTTGAGATGCGAGAATAGTGTTGGAGTTGAGTTTGGCTAAACTGTACTTATAAACATGTAAATGCTCACACATTGAAACACATTGTGAAGCAAAGCGTAGTACTACGGCTTTGTTGTTGGGAGCAGTGTTCGCCAGGGAAGAAGGACCGGATCATATTTTCATCATGCACGAGAAAGCTAGCGAAATGCAAGGAGATATTTGACGAATTATCTTAGCAATAGCTGACTGTACCTTTAATCTTTCCTGAGAATGTTTCTTGGCCAATGTGCCTTATTAGCATGACTGGTCAACACTACAAACCGAACCCAGGAAGCATCCAATACCGATATCGTATGTTGCTGCATAGAAGATTCTGTATATTTATATGCAGAAATATGTTTATAGAGATTAATCATTTATAGGCTGCCGCCTGAGAAAAAAATAGGAAAAAGTTCAATCAAATGTTTATTTGATGTGACAGGCATTAAGCTTGTCTCCGAGCAACCCTAACGATGCAGAGGCAACAGCTGTGTGCTCTGGGTAAACAATCCCCCTGGCAACAACAACAACAACAACCTAGCATCACATGTGTAGGGGTGCGCTAGCTAGCGCCCGGCGACATCCCTGCACTGCGGTACGGGGGCGTGTGCCACTGCCTGTTTACCCAGCCCACCTGCACCCGCCACAATGTTGTCCTGCCTCCTGCAGAACCAGCGGTGCAAGCAGGCAGGTTGGACAGGGGCCCCCGGTGCTCAATTAGCCTGCTTAAAGGACGTTTACTAGCTTCTTCCAGAAGAATACCAATGAGTGCCAGGCAGCCAATTAACATGCAGACAGCCCCAGTGGAATGTGGCAAGCCTTCCAGTGGAAAGGCCCAAGGTTCACATCCTACTGCAGGTCTAGGACACAGACTGGCTAAACCTGCCTGCTTCTTACATTAATGCTGTTGACCTGTAATGGTGCCTAATAAATAGTCTGCTACTGGGAAACATGCTGTGGCTCACTAGAAACTGTATATTATTGTTGTTGGGTGATAAACATCATAACTCAATATCCTGCATACAGTACCGTAAACCTTAAACCATCCGTCCATCCCCTCAGAATAACTGAATGACTAATGAATGACTGGTATTTAAATCCTAATTTAATTATGCTTTGAAGTGATGCTGGATTAATAATTGATCCATAAATAGTTTCAAATATTTGGACATTAACAAGAGGAGCAAAGTCAATCATCTCAGAAGCTCCTACATAAATCATTATAACCACATAAACCATATAAATTCAAATGTGGGCCATAAATTCTTCCGTCGATACTAATCCACTTTGGCTTTGTGACGGACAGCAACAGAGCACCATCATCTAAACACAAACCAACGGACACTGTCAGTGGCTACGTTTACATCCACACAGTATTCCGGTTTTTGCCCTTAATCTGAAAATGACAATATTCCATCTAAACTGTTTGCATGTCTGCTTAAAATAAATACTCCACTTACATACTGCATACGTCCTAAAAATATGCCTTTTAAATAACACGTTTTAATATATATGTTCTAATATGTTCCAGTATATGGGAAAATGAAATGGCTGAAGCTGCTTGTGCTGTATTTGCAACATAATAGGATATTTTTAAAAGGATTCTGCAGGTTTTACCAGAACCAAGCAAGAAACAAAATGTTGTATGATGCAGTAAAAACTTTCCAAAATCAAATTCCAAATTTGCTGAATACAAAGCCCGAATAATATCAGCATATCCCACATGTAATCAGAAAATGCTAATTTCGGAAAAAGACATAATTGGGAATATCCAAAAGGATTATTCCTTTTACCAAATTAACCATACCAAATTAAGAATTTTGCCATAGTCGGAATAACAATGTAGCCAGTGTCAACCAGGACCTACAGTACCGTATAACACACTGATTCACATGTATGGTGTGCTCTACTGGGCTAAGGCAGAGACGCTTTTCAGAACATCTTTCTTCAGAACAGAAGCAAGTATTTTACTTTTGATGGAAATCATTTATATAATTGTGCTTACAAGATAAACAGATTGCTACTGATAATGCAGTGAGACTGTACAAGTACTGCAGCTGGAAAGTAAAAAACAATAACAATAGTAAGGAATGAACATAGGTAATCATCACCCTGGCTAGCTCAGCTCTAGCAGTGCTTCAGATTTTGGGTAGTTTGCGCATTTAGGGCGTGTCCAAATCAATTTTTGCTAGATTAACGTCATATAAAACGGTGTGTGTGTGTAACAAGCAGAGTGCACGTGCGTTGTGCACCTTCCATAGGCCATACTATCTTGATAATGCGCCGTGCGCTGACTTTAGACCAGGTTTATGCTTGTCAATCGCGCCATCACTTTCCGCTGCCTCAGCATAGCAATGCGTTAGACCGCCATCGGTGCATGAATGTGTGTGTGTGTGAATGTGAGGCTATACTCTACAGTGCTTTGAGAGGCCGGAAGGTTGGAAAGCTAAGATAAGTGCAGTCCCTTCACATCGTGTGTGAGAAGGAATCAGAAAGCCAACCTGTTGAGTCTGTGGCACCAGCTGCAGTTGAAGCTGATCTGGGAGGAGATGCAGGTGCTACAGCTGGTGAACTGGAGACAGGCTGAAGAGGGAGAGGAAAGAAACAGCTGATCAGAAGCCCCTTCACACGTCTGTTGAAGGACGCCTGTATGCTGCCCCCTGGTGTCAGCCCAGGCCAACGGCAGGACTAGTCTCACTCACTGGGCAACGGTGTCATCTCCACAGCCGTCCAATTGGTGATCTTCATCTTGGTGAGCTCCACGCGATGGTACTCATAGATGGTTCTCCTCCTCACGTCTAGATGGGAGAGGGAGGGAGAGAGAGGGAGAGAGGGAAGGAGAGGGAGAGAGAGAAGGAGAGAGGGAATTGAATCCTCTTTATTGGAACAATAATGAACCTTAGGAGTCAACAATCAGGCAAAGTGAAAACATTGCAGCCTCTCAAACCAGATGATTGACATGTTGATTCAGTTAGCCTACCCTACGTTTGCTAGAGCAACAAAATAATAAAGGCACTTCAGGTCTTCATAAGATTGAAGTGTAGGGGGGAAATAGTATTACCGTTTTGGAAATAGTAATTTGTTACACTACTACTGAAACTGAAAAAAGTAATAATATTACAGTAACAAGTAAACCTAGTTACTGTCCAACACTGTCTGGGACACAGCGCTGGTTAACTGTGTCAAGATCCGCCTACTTGTAAGTATTTTGATTGACATGCATGACGACCAACCACATAATTGAATGACCAAGTTTGACTTGAAACTTCCACTGAGGGATTTGTTGGGAAACTTAACGACATGAGCTGGATGTTTGCATGTCTGGTACATCTGTTAGATAAGTAAGATATGATGATGCTTAAAATAAAGGGAACAGCGGAAATTAGTAAATAAACCAATGCACTAGTGTTGAACCGAAATTACAGATAGAGATTTGCCAATGACACTGCTAACAGCCAATAAAAATCGACTCCTTCACTTCCCGGAAAGTTCCATCGTGTTTAAAATGGGTGTGTATATCAAACATTCAGAGTTGCTTATGAGACTAGCTTGATCCTGGCTGTTTGTTCAAATGAGGCCTTGTTGCTCAACCTTGTCCTGCATCGGCAGTCTACATCAAACTTGCTCAAGGGACCCGCGGAACCCTTTTGAGTGACAGCAGCTCCACAATGCAAATGCTGCCCTTTTCCCATCGGAACGGAGCGCAAACCTCTGAGCTTTTGGAAATATCACCTTCATCTGTGCACTCACACAGGGCTGTGATTTGTCACCAATCTTGTTTGGGCATCATGGACAGGATATCGAGGCGGTCGTGTTGCGGGTCGGTAGCCTGGAGATCTCATCGCTGCTGTTTGCAGATGATGTGGTCCTGATGTCATCATCGGCCCGCGACCTCTAGCACTCACTCACTGGATCGGTTCGCAGCAGAGTGTGAAGCGGCTGGGATGAGGATTAGCACCACTAAATTTGAGGCTCGAGAAAGGGAAGTTTGGGGTCCGCTGCTGGAGCTGCTGCCCTCGCGACCCGACTCCATATAAGTGGATGAAGATGGATGGATGGATGAATGGATGGATGGATCTGTGCACTACACGCATGCTATGACAGTGCCAGCGTCACAACGTACCGCAGCAGCAGAGACACAGCAGCCACTCAAATGTTTACTAGTTGCAGTTCAAGCTTGTCTCTGCATGTACAAGACCGCTTGCTGCTGCGGTTGTTCTGTGTGGGCGACTGTGGCTTGTTTTTAGCTCCTGAGCATGAGAAGTGGGCAGTCCAAGAACGGTGCTACAATTTGATGATGTAGACTGCCGATGCAGTAACGAGGGGGTCCTTAGGGGAGAGCGAGGGGGGTCCAGAGGGAGAGACTGGGTGTCCACAGCCGCTCATGAAGCTAATGCCGGCTCCAATAACCTGCCGCCCACCCAGGACTCACTGGCCCCAGGAGTAGTGCGTTCATCCCGCTTGGTAAGGCCGTAACGAGGCGTTAAAAGACTTCGCTCCAGTCCCGACATCAGTGCTGAATGACTCGGGGTCATTCTCGAGAAGGCTTGCCAACTTTGAGCTCAAAGTTAAACAATGGGTCATATCTTAAAACCGTCGCAATGCGGTGCAAAGCGGGAACGCTTTGTCTTTGCTAGTTTCAGTAATTTTCCCGTCCTGCTCACACATTGTCTAAATAGCAAATGCACTTGCGCCCATTTGATCGCCTGTGGGTGTGTTGGTCTAAATATTAGGTGTGGTCTAGCGGACAGTGGACCGCATTGCTACCTTGAGACAGCGGACAGTGATTGACCAGCAAAAACCTATCAATGATAGACACTCTCAAGATAGTATTGCTTATGAAGGGTGGATAACGTGTATACACTCAACGTGCGTACCCATACAGGGACGTGCAGGAGTGCACAAATATGCAATGTGAAATATTATTAGCGTGTAATCTACATAAACATATTGTAGGAATCTCGCTATTGCCGAGATGGATTGCTCCAGCGCCAGTACACAAGTGCCTGGATGTTTAAAGAGAATGGGACATGAAACTCTGATTGGTTTATCGTTTGCCATGTCCCAAACACACATGCATATTTAAGAGAGTAAGCACAACCCCTTTGAACCGCTGACCATTTATCTGCCGTTAAAATAACTAAACTTGGATTTGGACACACCCTAAAAACTATTTGCGCCTTGCGTTTTAGACTATGCGCTTAGGTTGTTAATAAAATAGGGCCCGATATCCCTCCGCAGCGGCGCCTCACATTGTGAAGCAAAACGTGATTATTGTTTTGAACACGTACAGAGAATGGTTAGATAGCACAGTAAGCTAGCACAGTAAGCTAGCACAGTAAGCTAGCTAGCAGTAAGCTAGCGAAATGCAAGGAGATATTTGTTAAATTTTTTTAACTTGTGCATTAGCTTACATTTAGCTTGCAATAGCTGGCTGTACTTTCAAAGGCACAGGACTCGCCTCAGTGACAAAGACACTGTGCACACAAAGCCTGACAAGACAGAAGGAAGAACAATCATTCCCTCCACATACCGGTGCTTCCCTATCACAGTCCCTCGAAGGCAAATGTTCTCCCTGGAATGACAGCCTCTCTAAACTACACACTGATATCATTACGCTTGTATGAAATTATTACGTTTGACAAATAGTTTCCACCCATGCCATCCAACAAACCGGCTGTAAATGACTGAATAAATCATGTCTGACAACTCGTTAGCGCAGGCAGACGTCATTCAAGATCCCTGGGGAGAGAGTGTGTGTGTGACTGCAGATTAAAAGTTTTCTTTGCTTCCCTTGAGGTTTTTCTAACGTTAATGGGCCTGAGCTGGCGCTGATGGAACCTTGCCCCGAGCTGAGGTCCGCCCACAGAGAGGTGTTGGAGAGGAGGTGCAGAAGGCTGCAGCCGAGAGAAAACTGACAAGGCCTTAAACCACCTGGCATCTCGCTGTGAGACGAGGCGGTGGAGGAGTCAAACACAACAAGAATGAAGTGAATGTAACAGGCAAGGCGTTTCGGTGGCGTCAAACCACACGGTTGAAGAGTTCTCATCAGTTTCCCTGCCCCAAGTTATCCACATTCTGTTTGATTCCCTACTGCTTTTCGTGGAATACATTTTAATTTAGCAGCACAGCTTGATGAGCCAGGTGGAGGGTCTGTCATTATTGAGGACACCTGCTAACTTTGGACTCAAAACAAAAACACCTCCCCCTTAAATGCCATATGGTGCTCCCTCAGAAGCTTCGCTCCACACATTGGAAACACATTGCAAATCCTAGGATATTGTTGTGAGCAGTGTTTGCCACTTTGATTGTGTTTCTATTTACAGAGCCAGGGTTGAGTAGAAGTGCTGGATTATTTGTTCAGCACACACAGAACGGTAGCGCAATGCGAGGAGATAGTTATAGTTAAAAGTATATTACTGTAGCTTACAATTAGAACATAGTACAGTGCTAACCATGCACCTTGCACTCTGTCAAGGTGTGAGCACTAAGCGTGTAGCGTGTCAAGGTGTGAGCACTAGGCGTGTAGCGTGTCAAGGTGTGAGCACTAAGCGTGTAGCGTGTCAAGGTGTGAGCACTAGGCGTGTAGCGTGTCAAGGTGACTCACTGGGAATCAGCTGGATCCTGTGGACCACCACAAAGGCGTCGGACAGGCCCACCTTCACCGGGTGATTGACAGAGCTGATCTGTGACACTTCAACAGGGATCTGAAAGAGAAGAGAGGCCAGGGGGAACCCATTAGGCGGCGTCAGTCAGTCAAGGCTTGTCTGTCTGTCTGTGGCAGCGCTGACAGGCTTGGAGACACGGAGGATCTGAGGTGCCATATTGAGCTCCACAGCGAGTGGTGTGAGTACATGTGCATGTGAACATGCACATTTACATACTTAAAGGCAGGGTCTTCTCCAAAACAAAAAAGCTAAATGCGTGGCCTTACCTCTTTGTAGGCGAAGATGATCCTGCCGTCGTCGTGCAGCGTGGCCTGGAAGGTGAAGCTGCCCAGGTGGAAGTTGTCCTGCAGGTGGACGTGGTCCCACTGCACCACCAGGGCTGTGCCTGGGACACAAACACACACACACACACAGACAACCACACACACACACACACACACACACACACACAGACAACCACACACACACACACACACGCACGCACGCCAGCGCACAAACATATACACACATGCACACATGAATTCACATACACACAACAAAACGTGTACACACACACACATTGATTCGTCAGAACCTAGCCTCTCATTCATTATGCATGAGAGAGGCCCAATTAGGCCATGGGAAAATGGAAAACGAAAGGTACACTGGGTAAACCCAGTCAACATTGTCGGAGATAAGGACAATCCTTAGAGAAACACTGCTAAGAGCTGGAACGCTGATGGGAAGTCACATGACCCTCTAACTGTGTATTCAAACTGGTGCTGCTTACAGGTGAAATGTGGACCGCACAGGGAAAGGGTTCTGGAGGCTCCATGGACGTGAAATCCCTCCGCCCAGCAAGCTAGTCCCTTGGCGGGGCACCCAACTGACCAGTGGAGCAGCACCCTGGCCTCTATGGCAACCAGGAAGGCCGATAATACTGTAATAATTAACATATGGCCTGCGAAGGGTGTCATGTTGGCTCTGTGTGTGTGTGTGTGTGTGGGGTGGGGGGGGGGGGGGGCGAGTGGGCATACTGTGCTTGTCTGTGTGTTTCTGCATGTATGCATGTGTGTGCATACGTGGCTTCATCAGCTCAATGTGTGATTAGGCGGTATTGATTGACACAAAGCACTCTGAGCTGTTACCAGCGAGAGAGAGAGAGAGAGAGAGTGTGAAGGGAAGAGAAGGGGGCGTGTCATTAGTCAGCACTCTGAGTGAAGCCTAATATGGGTCCCGGGTCTATTTAAAATGCATTGGATTCATTAGCGAAAGCTGCCAGGCTATCTGGGCCTTCCTGGCTAAAAATACAGTGTGGGTGCGCTGCCTGTGGCACACATTACAGTGGCCTGGTTCCTCAGTCCGCTAGACGCCGTGCGTGCGTGCTGAACACACAAACAAGCTCTTTCCCGCCAGCCCACGCACGGTATAGATCATTTCTCTAGCAGGGGTCGGATGTGGTGTCAGAAAATATATCTTATTTTCTTTTGGAATTACAAACCGTGTCTGTCAACGGATAGAGCTGAATTACTTGTCCCCCCCCCCCCCTGTATGTTGCTGTATTTTCTACTCAACCTATGCATGGACATAATCCTCCTAAAGGCGTAGTTTGATCGTTTGTATTGTTTAAGGTCCAGCAGAACTATTTAAATGTCGGCTGGACAGACTGTCAGTGTGATACGGAGAGAAAAGGCCACGGGTTAGAAGTTAAATATTTAGACATAGGTGGATAAACCAATGACGAAATGAAATGAAAGGAACTGATGAAAACTGAAGAAATAACTCAGATTTGTTGAGTGTTGGGTACTTTCCTTTATATCCTTTGTTAAAATGCAGCCTTTGCCATCCCATATTATGCAGGCTGCTTTCATGTATCTTATTGTGGTTGACGACAGCAGACTGCAGTTGTATAGAACCACAGATATATAATAATAATAATAATAACAATAATACATTTTATTTGAAACACCTTTCTCACTCAAGGACATCTTACATCTAAAATACATAGCTATAGATCAGCTGGCTGAGATATAAATACTATAGTAATAAACATTTTATCTGGGAAATATATACAAAATAATTATTTTATTTTGTATATATTTCTCAGATAAAATGTCACAGTCAGGTGAGAGTGGAACAAAGGGTCAAACGTTGTAGGCAAATTTGTATACAGAAGAGACAGACCACTTAGAGACTGCCTGGAGGTGTTACCAGGATGGCTGCAGAGTGGCCAGACTCTTGGGCCGCCTGGATGAGCACTGATTCACTGCCAGGCTAGCTAACAAACAATGAGCTGCAGGAGGCATTAGCTTGATGACTGACACATCCACGGCCATCGCAGCCGAACAACACACCCAAAGAGAAGGTCACTGACTACATTTTAGGAATTTATCTTTCAAGCAGGCTGTCTCGCTGAGTTTAGGAATTCCCTTTCAAGAGAGACCAGACCTAACAAACTGGTTTGAGTTAATTAAAAAGTCATGTTTGTATGTTTTGAGAGAGAGAGAGAGAGAGAGAAAAATAAATAAATAAATAAATAAATATATATATACTGTATATGTATACATAATGCATATCTCTGACCATCCATGTCAAAAAGTCGATGAGTACAAAGTGGGCAAATACAGTCAAAAGTCCCTCAGGTCAAAAGTCTGTCAACAGCTGCTCAAATCAAAAGTCGCTCAGGTTAAAGGTCGCTCAGGTCAGCAGCCGCTCAAGCCAAAAGGTCAACAGCATGCTGAGGTCATAAGGTCAACAGCGTGCGCTCACCGTTGTCGAAGTAGATGACAGTGGAGTTCCGTGAGACACTGGGGTCAAAGTTGGCCATCAGGGGAGCTATGTATTGTGTGGCTGTTAGCATGCGGTGGACCACGTCACCCGTGTATATGAACCCTGTGAAGAAAAACACACGTCACATGGGAACAATACAGCACACAACACACATACTTACAGTATATTGTGTAGTTATATTGTGTAGTAATATATACACTACAGTATATAGTTATATACAGCTCTGGGAACAGTTATGAGATCACTCCAGCATTTGTTCTGGTTATACTATGTATACATTTATATTTCTATTTAATAGATTTATTGTGTATATTTATAGAATGTTTAGAATATTATAATGCTCTTTATTTACAGTACATTTATACTATTATATATTTCTTAATCTGTGTTGAGGTGCAGGACAGATCAAGTATTTAGCTACGACCAAACATAAATCAAACTGAAGCCCTCCAGGAGAGCGAGTGGTGTTATGAGCATGAAAGACTGTCGCTGTAGTGCTGCGTCCATTCAATGGCAAGCATAGTTGTCATGACAAACGTTTACAGTACATAGATGACAGTTACCCATGGAATATAGCTACTAGTGTACATACAAATATTGTGTATAGTATTGAATTAAATTATTTTAAGTATTTTTAACATTCCAGAGACTGCTGGGTGTTTTTACATTACTCTCGAGGATACTGGAAGGAACAAACAGATCAGGGGTAAATGGTATCAGTCTGTAATTATAAACGCCACCTACAGGTCTGAATATAATATATATGTATGCATGCATGTATGTATATATATATATATATATATATATATATATATATATATGTGTGGCTTTACACATGAATCATGGAAGAACCGCAAAGAGACAGAAAAAAAAAGACTCATTGTGTTAACTTGGCAATTTATATGTCACCTCAACAGGGTATATAAATACATCTTTCTGCTAAGAGGAGTACTCTCAATCAACACAAACTAGAGCTACATCATTTATAGGCCTGTTAGCAGAGTTATGCAATTAATGCACTCCCAAAAATGTAAAAAGGAATTTATCATGAGGCAGTGGTCTGACATGAGAAAATAATAACACATTTAAAATAACACACAACGTTACTGCTTTTTTATGTCTTGAATTAAGGTGTGTGTGCGTGTGTGTGTGTTGGGAGGGGGAGGCATTAAATATAATAGTACACTGGCAATTATTTACATTTCAGATTAAAGTCAGCAAACACATATTCATACTAAATGTTACTGCATTCGCAAACATCCAACCCAACCAGCACCATTTATCAGGAAGCCAGCTCAATTTATCATATTCAGCTATTTGAATAAAATTATTAGATCATATAATCTGCTTGGTTCACATTTAGTTATGGAGGATAGGGGTAAACCAGACATTTTGAAGATGTACAGTAGGCTTCACATTAGTAATAACTTAAATTGACTATTGTTTTGGAGGGGGTGGTGAGGGGGTCTGCTGGTTAACAGCCATGAGCAGGATACCCAGGCGGTGACAGAGCTGTGTGTCCATCAGCGCTCTACTGTGTCTGTGTGTGTGTGTCTGTCTGTCAACACACACACACACAGTCAGACACCTCAATCGGTGGTGAACACAATGTAAATAATCGGAAGGCCTGATGTAAATCTGACAGCCTCTCGATACAGCGAGCCGAGGGCCAATCAGTGAGGCCGGCTCATTCATTACGTACATCACATGCACGCGCAGAAAGACTGGGCCGAAAGCTCGGGAGGAATTCAGGAGGAGACAAAAGAGAAATAAGGCAAGGAGGAGGTGATGGAGAGAGGAGGAAACAGAAGAGGTTAGGAGGAGGTTAGTCGGAAAGGACAACAAAATACACTTTTAAAGAGCTGGTTTGTGTACGTTGAAGGAAAACATTCACATCATCCACTGCACAAGAGGCTCCTTTTATTGGACATTCTGTTTAGTCTGTTGTTCCGTCTTACTGGGCTGTGTTTACTGTACATCCATGGAGGACTCAACCAGCTGCACTGGTCCTGGAAAACATTTGACTAACTATTGTGTCATTTGCTGTAATGTAGGGCCATTCCTTCACACAGAACTAACGCAGGCATGTCAAATTAATTATCCAAATGTTACAACGCTTCATTTATTTGACATCCCAGGATTGCACGAAGAAATTATGGTGTGTTATTGTTGTTGTGTTTTTTGCTGAACTTTAGGCTAGAGAAGAACCTACTATCACAATTGATTTAGGCGATGCGATGTACGATGTACTGTATGTGTGAGAGGTTCAGATGTCACGCAGGGTTGGCGTCGAGCCAGCAGGGCTTTTGACAGTCGGTGTGAACAATGTGACACACACACACACACAGGTAACTAGACACACACACACACACACACACACACACACAGG
The DNA here is from genome assembly GCA_027564635.1 of Typhlichthys eigenmanni. Classification (NCBI taxonomy): domain Eukaryota; kingdom Metazoa; phylum Chordata; class Actinopteri; order Percopsiformes; family Amblyopsidae; genus Typhlichthys; species Typhlichthys eigenmanni. Next base: position 3,454 of record JAODUK010075372.1, on the reverse strand, counting down.
TAACCAGACACAGCATTTGAATAATTCTCCAGTGCACAAATGAAATGACTGGTCTCTCCTCAAAGTCCACAAACCTCATTACATGCCCTCCTATAGCCCAGGAGCCAGTAGAAGTGTCTAGTACAGTCTAATAGGCTGGCTCAGCTCCAGGTAACACTAGTAGAGTCCGACAGGAGGGGGCACTTACCACCAGTTGCCACGGTGATTTCGCGCAGGAAATGTCCATAAAAAGGGAAATCAAATGAGAGGTTAACTCTCTGTGAGGGGAGAGAGAGAGAGAGAGAGAGAGAGAGAGAGAGAGAGAGAGAGAGAGAGAGAATGCTGTGAGACGAGACTATCACCACTGTGAAACATAAACACCCATATAATATTCTCTCGTCATTAAGGGTTTCATAAAGAAAGCTAGAAGATTGGACGTAACTATATATACTCAGTATACAGATAAAGCTGATAAATAGAACATTTGTGTGCAAAGCCTAGAATCAAGCGGCTGAGGAATGATCCACTCTAATGCAATTAATACCCAAATGTGATGCTGACCCATTCTGTTCCATTCATTGGGTTATTCATCCCACAATGGGAACAAAATGCACTTTCACACAGCCCAGCTATTGTTTTCATATGGAAGAAGAAATCAAACGGAAGGCTATGCTACTTCTCCAACACCCCTGGAGTATATAATCTGCAAACATTTTATAAATATATACACGTTATAAACATGGGACATGAATACAGACAACATAACAGGGTTTATGAAACAAACATACCATTAAATACACTCTTGGTTACGAGTGGTAAATTGCTTTTCCACCTAACCGCAGAGCACTGACTGTGCATCACATTAAGGCTCCCCCGAAGGAACATTACACTCAAACAAGGCTGTTACACCTTCCCTGGCAGAATGAAGCTTCAGTTTGACTTTGCCTTGAAAATCAGTCTGGAGAGCCTGGAAAT
>JAODUK010075361.1:0-15990 GCA_027564635.1 Typhlichthys eigenmanni | reverse complement strand
CCGGGGCGGATGTCTGTCACTATCAAAGACTTGGGGGACGTGTTATCATTGGATCGGCTGGAAAAAGAGTCTTCAAAGAGCAGAGACCGTCCCGGAGCTGCAAACACTGTCATGTAAATTCATGCGACTGCAGCTACAGTATCTTCAAAGAGCTCCACGGCAAAGCTTAGGCAGACGAGATAACCCTAACCACAGGGGATTAAATCCCACCTTCATATCCACATACACCCCCCACCCCCCCCCCCCGTCCCTCCCCTCACGCGCACACACACACACACACACACGCACAGTCACGCGTCAGCGACGGGCTACAGTATGTGACATTGACCTATATATCTGGTGTCAGGGTGAATCACTTTGTTGTTCTTAACACCTCCAGCATGACGTGGGATTATGCGGAGGTGGTCCGGAGCACGAGATGGACGCTCAGGAGGTGGGTGAACTTTGGGTGGGGGGGAGAAGGAGCTTACCTCTCTGTTGTCGGCCACGATGATCAGCTCCACGTACTTTGTGGTTGTGGTCTGAGCATGACGCTTGTTCTGTGGATGGGAGGTGTTGGGGGGGAAGGCAAGGAGGGGAGTGAAGGAGAAAGGGAGAACAAATAAAGGGAGGGAAGGCAGTAACAGAGAGAGAGAGAGAGAGAGAGAGAGAGAGAGGGGGAGAGGGAGAGAGAGAGGGAGGGAGAGAGAGAGAGAGAGGGAGTGAGAGAGAGAGGGAGCGAGTGAGAGGGAGAGAGACATCAGGACAAAACTCTCGGAGCGGACAGACTAAATATAGCAGGTGGCGACTCAACAGGGCTTAACGCCCCGATCCACACAAGCCCCAACAAGTCGGCTGGGCTTCCTGTCGGACGCAACGGGCTTAGCCAAGGTTACGCGGAGCCCTGCATGGTAGCAATACTCCTCTGGCTTATTGACTCATAAATCACCGCTTCTCTAAACTACGGTGTACCACCGTCTACACCCTTGGCAGCATTGTAAAAGTACAGAGAGGAGAAAAAAGGTACGCGAAGTAAAACCAACTGGACAATAAAAAACAAACACCGGCAACGCTCTCAAGGCAACTGTCATCTGCCGGCATGTGCAGTGATTGATTGATGCCGCCACCCTGTGTTTACCGGTACACGTCAGACAGCGGAGGACAGGTTACGGGGAGAGTGAGGCAATGGCATGACATGATTGGGGCTTCCGCGGACCTAAAAGGGGACACGCCCCCTCCCGCTCGCCTGTGGAACAGATGTCGCTGCAGTGTTGCGCGTGGGCAGGCAGGCAGCGAGGAGAACACTTCCTACAAACACACAGTAGACGCTCTTCTGCTCCCATTGTAAAACCAAAGTCACTTGCAGGCGAACCAACATGCTAATTTAATTAACCTTGTGTGTACAGTGCGTATATGAGTCACCTTCAAAGCTACACGCAGTTGTTAAAGTGACACTCAGAAGATCAGAGTCCGTAATTGATTCACCAGCTCACTGTTTACAATACACAAATGTGTATGACTATAGCAGTAGCAGTAGAGATGTACTCTTGCAGTTTCAAAACAAAATGTTGTTGTAAGGCCTGTTATTAACAAAGCAAATTTATTAAATCTATGCTATTAGATGGCAATATAAAAACTAAGAAACTGCTTACGACGTCCATTAAATTCCATTATTTCTACAAAATCACTGTTTACATATTGTGTCAGGATTGCAGATTTATAGAAACCCGTTACTGATCAGACACTGTCCCAGTTCAGTTGCCATATCTCCGTGCTGCTCTTTATTTTAACTATCATCATTTATACACCATGTCTGCCAACACCTGCACTTTATCTTTAGCCCTGGGCACAGCTCAGGGCGTCAGCAGCCATACACTTACAGCCCTGCATAGAGGTGCGGTGACAAGTCAAGCACACTGTATTCTTTAATTGCAGTGGTTAGGCTCTTCTATACTGTTGAATTCTATATATAAAATCACTTGACATTGTTGTATTTACTTTATTGTTTGTCTAATACACTAAGGCCACATTTACTGTATAGGGATTAAGTCCTAGACAGAACTTTGTTCAGTAGAGATCATTTAATTTAGTCTAGGATTAAATATTAAGCCGGGCCTTAATGTTTAATTAAGAGCCAAACGTTTAGCTCTCTAAAACTCTAATAGCTTTATTAAAGAAAGGGTGGGTTAATTAAGACTCCAGATCTTAATTATATGGCAAAGGTCAAAGTTATCAGATAAAAAAAAAACAATAAATCTCTTATCCCAGGAGGATTAACCCATACTTTTCACACAGTTATAAATCAAAAATGGGCTTTCATTGTCTTATACTCTGTCCAGTCCTTCTGCATTGTACTGTTATCAAGGTACGATCCCGTAGCTAGTGCTAAATCATCATTACTGCCCTCTTACCACTGATCCATTTCATACTGTAGCATATCGTAAACATCACCATTCAAGTTAGATGACTGCTGTTTTAGCCTAGCTCATGGTGTATCAGTAGGATTTAAAGCCTATCTTTAGTTAAACCCATGGCACTGTACCTTTAGACTTCAATACCAAGTCATATTATAGACAAAATACAGGTATGGTAAGACATTCTGGAGAAAGCTTGGTGATCTTTGAACTCTCCCTTCATTGCCATAGGTTTTGTCCTCAGATGCTCCACCCTACACATTGGAAACTCATTGCGAAGGCTAGGTTGCTGTGTGCGGTCTGCACCACTTTGTTTCTATTTAAGCAGGCAGGGCTGCAGGAGTATTGGAATCCTTTTTCAGCATGCAGAGAACGGTAAGCTAGGAGATATTTGGTGAATTTGACAAAACGTGTATTAGCTTACCATACCTTTAATAAAGTACAAATAAATAAACTCCTAACTCACGGTAGGTCCTAGACTAGCCGTTTTTATGAATCTGCCATTAGCCTCCATAGTGTCTCAAAATCATACTTCTAACATGTCTACAAAACTGATCTGACAACTGGGCATCATCAACACATATTTGACACACTAGCTCACTCGCACCTGCGTTTTATGTCTTGGTCGAAGGCTCCCCTTGCCGTTTCTATTCATATCTGCATGTCCCTCACTTCTGCCATCCGTCACCGCTCAGATAAACATCAGTAGGATCTACAGTATGTACTCCGCATATCAGCGGTCATCATCTGTAGAAGCTGCCCAAACAGCAAAGGACCACGCACCCCCGTCTAATGATTTATCCCCATGCTCGGTGAGCAGAACCAAAGACATTATATAGAGGAGACATTCGAGAATTTTGAATGGAGCTCTATGGGAGAATTCTGAAACACTAAAAGTGACAGTTGGAAGAACATGTCCCACCTCTCCCCCAGAAGAGCCAATCGCCTTCTTTATAATTGCAGAACGGATAACACTGTAAGCCATTTCGTTGTCGTGAAATCTTACGCATGTGTAGTGGAATTTCAAACTGGCGAAAAAAATGCTTTTTAAGCCTTACTTTGGGGCAAAATCACCAAACGTTTTAAGATGTTTTTTTATCAAATTTGACTTGCAATCGTATACGTGCAATTCTTATGTGCCAATGATCACTGAAAGAGCGGTTATGGCTCTCTCCCTATTATTGCAATTGAGTACATTCTAAATAAAAGTCTGGAAGTTAAAAGATCGTTGCTGAGTGGTGAGAGTTGCATATAAGGACTTTGGCAGAACTACCAAGCACAACAGAGACAAAGTGAGCGGGATGGCAATCTGTTAAAGATAGATCGAGGGGCCCTGTTAAAGGCTTGATGAAGCAGACAGCATTTTGGTCTCATGTTCCGAATAAATGTTGGCACTTAAAAGGCAGGATTGCTGCTGTTTATCTGCCTACCCTCTGCACACTAATGGTTATGGCTAGATCATATGAGAGCAACAGCGGTGTAATTCAAAAAGTAGCTCCTCGCTGGTTGTCTCCATTGCAAATGATATCTGTAAAAGAGGGTTAAGGGGAGGCCTATTTCTTCTCTAATCAAATACAGTACGTGCACTGTGTTGTTGATACTCAGTAGGTAGTACTCAGGCTAAAAGGAAACCGCAAGATCTTGACAGCTAAATCCACATGTTTACAAGCTGGGGAAAAAGAGTTGCCAAGAAAGCGGAATTGTGTTAGGAAAGTGCTTAGGATTTTCACCTTCATTTTGAGGTCTAAATGCTATCGTGAGTTAGAGAGCACATAGACACTGTGGTACGTAGGTATGTAAAAGACACAGAGACACAGGAAGCAATTGGTACCCTTGTGCCGAAGGCTCTGAATAGGTTGCTGTCGACGTGGCTCAGGCCAAGCTCGGCGGGGTAAGACGCGTTGACGTCATGGCCACAGGTGCCAGGGGTGAAGCCGAGATGTTCGGCTCTGTAGACCCAGTGGGTTGTGTTGACGGGGTCATCACACGGCTCTAATACGTAGGATCTGTCTTCTAGAGAGATAAAGCCCCTGGGAGAAAAACAACACAGCAGAACTCCCTGAGAACTTTCAAAAAAGTGGTAAATCCTCTCCAGTGGTTTTACTTCTAACACACAGGGAAACTGAAGTCTCGATAATTATAATGAAAAACACTTTCACTGTAAGTTTAGATTTTCCTACAATGAAAGTCAATGCAGCCTATTGTGTACGGTACCAATAATAACAGATAATTGCATGAGACAGCGCTCTAGTCAGTTAATATCATGCTTAATACCACTGATTTCATCCACTAGTAATAGAGTAGCATAGAGTATAAATGAGCTATGACACAGTAAGCACTATTGGTCATGGGAAAAAATCCGCTGGCTGGATTCTGTGCTCATTAAATAGTATTTTCCGTGCTTATTAAATAGTATCTTATAATAGTATCTTCGTGTGGCTTCTGTTTTTCTATGTCTATGTGTTTAAAAGTAGCTTCTCTGATATGAATTGACATCCTTGTGCATTTAGTCAAGACAAACGGCCAAGATTTTAGCAACTCATAAAATATTCAAAAACTCTAAACCAAGAGCAATTTGTCTTGGTGTTTAGGCCAAATGTAGCTCTTGTCGAATGAGTTTTCAGCATTTGTCTTCTGGAGAAAGGTTATAAAGAAACCAAAGGCATAATGGCAAAGAACAGAGGTTTAACAATTGGCACCCTTAGAGGGTTAAGGCGTTAAGATGACACCTAAGAGTCACTTTCACAATGTCAGGTTTCATGCTTGTTTCTTCTTGTAGTCGCACGCATATCATGTTTAGGGATAACTAGGTAAATTCATTAATAACAGTGTGACCAAATTATATATCCACAAGTGTAACTGCGCCCTAAAATTTGTTTTTTGAGCTGTAATGTGATGAGACACATCAATAGCGCTGGTGTTAATATTGACAAAATTCCAGTTTTTATAAAAATCTTACATTTACCTTGCAATAGCTGACTACACATTTAATGACATGTGTCATTAAAGATTGTAAGACTGTGTCAATGTGGGGAGGGTGGGGCTTCTGTGGGAGCACCCTATGGCATTGAAGGAAGAGCAAGGGTGTAGGAGTTACTTCAACATTGACGGGGACACATTATAATGCGTGGGGTCTGGGGTCCTACCCCATGACATTTTGAGGGTTAAACTATTAATTTCCTGCATTTAATTGTTAATTGTATGCACCCATTTGTGCCTGTGTGTGTGTGTGTGTGTGTTTGTGTGTGTGTGGCTGCGTGCGCGTGTGTGTGTATGTGTGTATGTTCTACAGTACCAATCTGACATTAGGATGAGACAAAAACAGCTGTCTGTTTCAGAGCGAGACTGGCGCATTTTTCCAGTAAATAACTTGCGCTTTCAAAATAAAGTTTTACATTTTTACATGTATTTCTCCCTCACAGGATACATTTTGGGTGGGACAAATCGAACTGTTTCCAATATTTGGGGAGACATGTCCCACCCGTACCCCCCGGGTCCTACGCCACTGAGGGAGAGGTGTTTTGTTTCAATAGAGTTCAAACATCAACAATCCTCCTGCAAGATCCCAGTGACACCACCTTTAAGAGATGTCAGCCACAAACATCAACTGCTGGATTTGACCAGATGACCTTTAACCTGAGGGTCATCTGGTGAAAAAAACCTGCCGAGCCAGACATTGAATCCAAGCTAACCAAGCTAACCTAGCTAACGAAGCTAACCTAGCTAACCTAGTGAACAGTCACACCAGAGAGAATGTAATTTAACAGAAAGGGTTCAACGGACGGCACTTCCGCATTCGATTTTTGGAAAGGGGGAGGGAGTTGGGGAAGCTTTTCATTTCACCCAGAGTTCCATGCAAATCAATGGGGAGGTCCCTGGATCTCACAATAATTGTGCCCTTTATTTCTCTCTAGAAGCATTAATGTGTATTTTTATTATATTACATTCATTCTCAAGTACCTACGATCAATCCGAGGCCACTACGGTATTTCTGCAGCAAACTGGTAAATGTACTTCTCGTCATGCATAGTAGATTTAGCTGTCTGGCCGCTGTGTTAGTGCCGTTTGCGACACACAACCTCTTAGATCGGAACCGTTCTGTTTTTGCCTCCACTGAAATGTATTACAATGTCCCATCTTGTTATTATTCCAGTGTCTTTGGTCACACTCACCTGAGCCCAGCACAGGTACTGAGGCTGACATCTGAGTTGGCACGGCCCTCCACCTCTCCATGGTAGTAACAGTTTACCTGAGGAAGAACAAACAACAAGACATGAACCTTCCCCCGCCTAAACCACTATTTGTATATTTTATAACTAGGTCATTTAACAGACACTTTAATACAAGAAACTTACTCTAAGTATTAAGTATTATGGAACACTTAAGGGTTATTGCTTAAGGGTGCCTACCTGTAGACTAGGGCTGTGTATTGGCAAAAATCTGGCGATACGATACGTATCACAATTCAATATATTGCTTGATATATTGTTAATGTATTTTGTACATAGTCCCTTACAAATAAATTAAGTTCAAAACAAAAATAATAATTATAATTTCATTTTTTAATCGATACAGTGTTTTAGAGAATCGATACAGTATCGTGATAATTGGGTGTATTGATATTTTCTTCCACCCCTACGGACAGGGCATGTCGGGGGGTTAAACCAGAACCTCTCGGCTGGAAGTCGACCATGCTAACCATTGCTAACCTATGCTGTTCTCAGGCTTTGGTGTGCTTACCAATTACTCCCACTCAATACCATCGCCCTATACTCTTAGAAAGGAGGTGTTAAAACGGACCCAGACACAGTGTTATATTCACATCTATGAGTGTGTTTACAGTCACCCCTTGTTGTGCTAATCTTTATACATTCACTAATGCTTTCACACATTCAAAACACATTCAATGCGTCACATAGGTGAACACAAAGATAGTACTGTAGAATTAACACGCGCGGTCCTTGGCTGATATTGTGCTGAATGCTGTAAACAACTTCACATGTTGTGGTAATGTTAAAAAGACATGTAAAACAGACAATATTGTGTAATTTTGACACAAAACATGTAAACTAGAGTGCTACACATAATAAAGAGTAAAGATAAAAGAGTGCAGCGGTAACCTTGTTTCTTCAGACCATACCTGGCAACGTCACGGCGCAGTCTGATTTAGTCAAACCTGTGCTTCTTATTTTCTCCATGTACCTTAGACCTCTCTTAGGAAGCCGCTACGTACAAGGACGCCTAACAAGCCCCTCCCACTTTACCCGCCTCTATATATAGAGTGCAGGACAATGAATTCCAAAAGCACGCCTCGTTTCAAGTCGACTGACCTGAAACAGTAGTTGAGATTTGCACATTCAGCGTTGAATACTGGCCATCTGGTGTTATAGAGCGGAAGAATACTTGCATGTTTGTTCTGCCATGAAACAAAATCCCAATTCACCTTTTTTTTAGATGGATTTTGTTAAAGTTTGTTTGTCCAAATACTCTTGATAAATAATGCAGTCTTTACTCTGTTCTTCTCTGTTCAATACATTCAAAGTGTAGAAAACAACTATATGACAATGTGATATGCTGGTTTACTACCCTTGATGTGGTAGATCAGTAAATAATAAAAAATTATACTAACACAAGTTAATCAATGTTAATTCCGCCTGTTTAATGCAGCTCCTGAAGCACTTACTGCACAATGGTTTCCCTAACGAACATGAATCACACATAATAACACGGCCGAGCTAATTTGATTCATTCTTGTTTAATTTTGGAGTTCTTAATTCTTCTGAGCACCCTCTTTGCCTACCCACGAGGTGTGGAGGGTTACAGTACATTACGTAAGTGTATAAGAGGTGAAAAGATGACAGCCCATTATAAGAAACATTCGTTTTTAGTGGTGTGGTGAGACTGAGAGGGGCTGGATTTAGTGCGGTGGAGTTAATGCTTCCACCTCATGTTTCTTTGATGAGATGGTGACGGTGATGCATCGATATTGGGGATATGAATAGACTTTTTTTTTTGTTTCAAAAGCTTTCTGCAGAGAGCGCTGAAAATGCGCATACCCCTGCATACTGAGGAATGTGAAAGATTAATATCTAATGCCTGGATTACAGCGGTGCAAGGCAACCTGAGGTGTGATCATGATTGTATATCAAAACGTCACGCCGCTGTTCCAAACATGAGCCCTTATATCCACAATCACCATCCACAGTCACAACAGACGGCTAGTCTCACACAGGGCGAGGCACGCCCCGCTCATTATTTCACATGACGGGAGAGCGGAGATGAATTAACAGAAGAGGAGTGAAGCATGGCTCGCAGTCACTCCCGGCCATACCTTGTCCGTGACACCGGCAAGACCAACCCCCGTAGATCCCCTCCCCAGAGATGTTATATCTTTCCACACCCACCCAGCTGGCAGTACAAATGAATTAACTATGGCTCGCTCCACTCACTCTTAAAGGCTGTGGCTGTTTCCTCCCATGAAGAAGTATCTTGTGCCAAAAGAGAGGAATAGGAGTGGGGTTGAAGGCAGGAGGGAGGGAGGGAGGGAGGAGGGGGTCCATTAAGCTCCAGGCTATTAAGGCGTATGTGCAGGTAAATCACCGTGAGTTACGCACCGCCACATACAGCGTACTCGCCGTCTGTCCACCCAGCCATCTATCCGTTGTCTCTGCCCTGTGGAATGACAACTACAGTATTCTGCTGAGCCGGCCAGGCTGGCGAAGGATCCCGCGCCTGATCCCAGAACAATCTCTCTGTCACACTTGGGGTGGGAAAATATTGTTCACGTTCCCTCTGTGGCCTGGACATTATCAAACTACATGAATCTCATGTGTCGCAGTATATCTAGGCCAAGCATTTTGTACACAGCTTGAGCAAGCTGTGCCTAATTATGCTTCCAGGGTATCTGAACACAAAAATATGTATCTAATTGCTTTTCAAAGTGCTGATGACAAAATCCCTGAAATCATGCGAGCAGGTGGAAGTGTTACACAACCGTACGTGAAACATGCAGCATAAAAGAGCATTGCATGGGTTCAGCCACCTGGAAATGATTCCGTATATTAAAGCAATACTTTTTGATGCTTCCTGCCAGTATTGGCCCTTTGCAAATAGCCTAATAATGCACGTCCAGACAAAGCTTTTTAAAAAGCTGCATTAAACACGATTGTGTTTAGTTTCTCATCCGCAATTCATTTATCTATTCATCTCTACACCACCACAAGTCTGAATGGCAAATGTTACTGACTGGATGGCTGGTTTCTTTCCAAAGCCTTGCGGATGGTGCAGGTTTAAGTCAATATTCAACAGTCAAGTACAGCAATGACTCTTGAGTTCTGAGGATACTGAGTATTGAGTCAGTTACTGTTATCTCATTCAATATTTTCCCAAGGATTTGATAACATTCTTGAGGACTGGATAAACATATTTTTATGGTTTTGAGCTTTATCCATTATAAAAGGACACAAGCAATGTTTCTGCCCTCTGCAGACTGGTTGTTTAAAATATAGATCTGTAAACGCATGAGAAGATAAGTGAAGGGAACACAAATGGAGTCCCTAACATAAACAGGCCCACCTTCAGACATTTTCAGAGTTTCTCTAACTGGTAAACCAGCATTTCTTAACTTCTTCACTGACCCAAAGTAGATGCACAATGAAACAGAACTCAATAACAACAATTGCACTCAAAAGGGGCTTCACAAAAACTGCTGAGAAGGTGAGGAAAGGCAAAAAAATTGCAGTTCCTAGATAATTAGTTCATTCCATTCGCACCCCAAGCCACATATTAAGAAACCATTTGATGTAGCCGGGTAACGTACCGTGAAGTTGGGAGAACCTGTAACCGCGCTACCATCTTCCAGGTAATGGGTTTCTGTATAGTGACTTGCAAACAGCCCCCTAGAATGGATAAACAAAAGGCAGAATATGCTCAGACATGGCCAAAAGCAGTTCGATCATCCACACAATCAATCACAGCATCTTAACAGTGTGGCCGTGTGTGACGTGATTTAGAGCCCAACCCTGCGTTAAAGTAGAGCTTTAATTGAAGTGAGCCGCTTTAGGGGGGGATACACTATGTGTCTCGTCTCGGTGTGAAAATGGATATGGCCCACGGACGCTGTGACGTATATTCTATTAAACTGCTTACACACTGCACGAACGCACCCTGAAGAGAAAGCCACTATCAATCCATAACGCACTCCTCGCGATATGCGGTAATTAGCTTGCAACATTCAGTGCGCCCTGCTAGCCACAAACGACCAGAGGAACATATTATATATAATCACACACTGGAATCAAATATTAATAATAATAATAATATATTATATATAATAATGGTAGTCACTATAAAGGCTGCTAGGTTATCAAGTGATCCATTTATAATATAAATTCAGAGAGCGTGATAAATCGAACGTGGCATCGGTGGGGCAAGCACCGCGCAAATTCCCTGCTCTTCCCATTCCACATTCCATTTTGTTCTCTAAAGGCCTGCGCTTGCTGACGGTGTGAGTTTGGGGTCAGCGGTGTTGGCTGACCTCTTCGTCCTCCGCCTCCAACAAGACTAGTGTCGCCCTCTACTCTTCCTGGCAGACAGACAGACAGACAGACAGTGGGTTCTACACTGTGTCTACAGCAGGAAGCCCCCCCCCCCAGTGCGATGATTTTTACACCGTGTGTGGAGAATTGGTTTGAAGACGACACCGTGTGTGTGTGTGTGTGTGTGTGTGTGGGTGCGTGCACGAGCGTTTCCCTGCGCGCGGGTGCCATTCTTTTGCTCGGACGTTCCATGGGGTGGAAAGTACTGTGTGTGCTGTATTACACCACAGGACAGCAGCAGATGGCTCGCTGGTGGCTAATCCACCACAGAACAGCAAACCCCAGCAGACAGCTGGAATCTCTCAGTGACCTCATCGCTGACAAATCAGCTGGGAGTGTCGGCTGCAACAACTGGGGACGGGGCGCGCGGGGGGGCTGGGGGGTTGTTGGGAGGGGGGGCAGGTTTATTTTGTTTGAGATCCGTCAGCGTGAGGAGTGCAGTGTTTCCCGTCTGCAACGCGGCCAAAAGAGCTGGGAGTAATCATCGGATCAAAGCGAGGGCATGCCGAGCAGAGGGCCAAATAAAATTATGTGTTTCTGCAGTCTTAATTGGAGCTGTGCTCTCGCTTGGACAGTTACAGTACAATCTTAAACATCTGCCATGTGCAACAGAGAGAGGAGAGAGAGAGAGGGAGAGAGAGGGAGAGAGAGAGAGAGGGAGAGAGAGAGAGAGAGAGAGAGAGAGAGAGAGAGAGAGACGTGAATTTAGTTTGTGGTCGAGTTCCCGCTAATATCTACCTAGAGACTACCTCGAAATGCTCATCTAGTGTGTGTGTGTGTTTGTGTGTGTGCGTGCCCCTGTGTTTGTGTGCACGTGTGCGCGTGTGTACAACCATTTGCCCTCCATATGTCCACTCCTATCTCAGTGATCCACAACAAGGACGGGCATTAGATATGTCGTGAGTCTGTTTACATGGGCAGCGGCAGCACCTCCTAATACCAGCCCCACAGCCCGCTGCAGTGAAAGATGGTGGTATGGGGAGACGCAGATTACGAGCTAATAAGAGCTGTAGGGGGAGAAGAAGAAGAGAGGAATGCAAGCCACTCTGCGCTCAGGTGTGGGAGGGGGGCGTGTGAGATTACAACACAGTTTGTAATCATCTCAAACTGGTCCGGACACAAGCTGATGAGTGACCCTTTAAAGTGAACACTCACACACAAACACACGCACACGCAAAAAATCATACCCTTACACCACAACGTGTAACCCCGATTCATGCATTCACATCAGCTGAGACTCCAGACACACACGTATGTAAACAAACTATAACAGTAAAGTCACCCACTCGATGCCATGCAGAAGGGCAAGCATGCCACTGTGCGCCCACGTGACCACCGCTCCGTGTTTATCAATCAGCTCAGAGGTAATGAGGCACAGGGGGTTCACGCTCCCTATTTAAAATGCATTAGCTGACGAGCAGGCCTTTTGACGGACAGGGTGACAGCCACAGGCTGGGGACAAAAATATAAAGAGCAAAAAAAATAACCCATGCGCACAGTGACACCGCACTTGACAGTAAACCTGCATGGAAAGCCTGGGAACGTCATCTTCAGCACGCCAGAGTGAAATAAAGGCAAGCAGGATATTACTGGTGGTGCCAGTGAGTAGAACCATTGCTGCTTGTATTATGTACCTGTCGCTGTCGTCCAACGTCTGACGAAGACAGATTTGTTGAGTTGTTTTTTCGTAGGCGCGTTCGACAGGTACAATGCTTGCAATCATGGAAGTTCCAGTTCATTTCGTGTCAAACTGTCTCGGAGGGGGGAACAGACGGACGATAATGTATTATGGAAAGACTGAGATTTGTCTGTCAGTTGATTTGTCAAAGGAGACACAAAGAAATTGAAAAAGGAATGACCGTCACTTCAAGATGATCTTGAATGCACATCAAAGTACTACTGTGTGTGCTTCACAGGTGATTTAACGTTAGCACGAAGCAGCTGTATAATCTGTATAAAAGCCTTATATTACAGATAATACTCTTTTAACAGTACCACTTCAGCATTTGGCCAATAAAACTTCTAATTTGATTGTGACACATCAGGTCAATCTGTCATGAATCACTCACGTCACACAGGTCACAACAAACCATTTATTCACTTGAAATATTAACTATTAGTGAAGTGACTGCAGTGAATGAGCATGGAGAAATACCTATGTCAGACAAAATCATCAAGATCAATCATCTGCAATCAAGTGAAGATGAGATCAAACTAGCTAAATTGAGAAAATATGATTTTCAAATAGTTCCAATGGCAACTAAGAATATATGGTAGGAAGCATATATATCCATATACAGTAGTCTTATTTAATTTCTCTCAGCATATGCTTAAAGGCAGGGTCATTCTTGCTAACTTCGAGCTCAAATCAAAACAGTATCGCTATGAGGTCCTGCGTAATAATTTGATACTTCTTCACAGCCCTGGCTCCAGAAATGTGTGAGACTCCACAGCGGAGCATCACAGAGCGATACTGTTTTGATTGGAGCTCAAAGCTAGCAAGAAAGCCTTTAAATGCCTTTAAATTATATGATTATGCCTTTAAATTATATGATTTAAAAATGTTCTCCCCTGTAAAATGGTCCCTTGCCCAAAAAAGTTTGAGAACCCCTGCTCTATACTGTAGGGGTTTGAATGATATATTGACATGATTGTAGACACAATTTAAGATGCTTTAACTACTGTATTCTGATAGAATATTGGTTGCATAAAATTACTTGTATATGACCTGTCCAACTAATGACAAATGCACTACATGTAAGTCACTTTGGATAAAAGCATCTGCCTAATGCCGTAAACGTAAATGTACTGTATCCTGCAATACCACTGAGATTTATGGAACATACTATCAAAGTGACAATAGCTGACAAACATTTATGAGGCAGACAGCATACATTTATGAGGCATACAACACATACAGAAAATACCACAGAAAGCTAGATATTTTAACTGAGAAACTACTTTTTTTCCCCTGGTACTTGACATGTGTAATATGATAAAGTATAAAGTTATAAAAAAGCAAGGCTTAATTGACAGGATAGTGTCATGTGACCAAGAAATATAGAATTATTATATACAGCATGTTTGACAGAAAATATTAAAAAAATATATTTTTACAGTATATGCTAATGATACAGACCCTGTTTCATCTCAAGTTTCATGCTAATGAACCTAAATGTAGCCATGAATATTTGGCCAAATCTGATCAGAGCAGTCAGCATGTTAATGTGTGTTGAGTAGAAACTGCATGCTGGCTTTAGAAGACATACCGTATCCTAATGGGGTGAAGAAGACTTCAAACTATTTCACACTTGATAAGCTCTTTGGAAAACAGTGGGATGTTGAATTGATTGCAGAGTGTGGCTCCAGACCAGGGTGAAAAAGAAATGGAGAGTTAAAATCAAAGTGGTCCCCTAAAATGCAATCAGTTGGCCTACTTTACAATATACAGGGGCCCATGGTGGAGCTACACCTGCTGTGGGGTGATGTGCAAGTGTTCAGCTGGGGCTTCCAACCCTACAGAGGTAACCGTGACAATGGAAGCCTCATGAGATCTCGGTCTCACATTCAGCTACTACGTACAGTATCTGCTCCACAGAATGACACATGCCTGGTTGGAAAATATCTTTTGCCAATAAACGTCAGGCGTGAAGTGTCTGTAATCGAAAACCATAACAATGTTTGGATTGGTTGAAGGCTGTCCAATCGTCAGTCAGCCAGTAACTTTGATCGATAGCTATTGGCACTACTGCTACAATGAACATCTTTCTATCAGCATATTGCAGACTGAGGAGTGAAGGTGAAGATGGAGTGTGCAAGATGATCTCACAGAAAAGCTCTGGATGTCTGGCATTTCCTAATGTATTGTGATCATTATATTTGTTCTGGCCAACATTCCTACTTTGCCTAGAATTCCAAAGCTGAAGTAACTGAAAAAGTCATGCTCACACTCTGGAGACAATAAAATGGCATTTAACCCACTACCGAGTGTTTTAATTAAATGTTAATTAAACCCTTTTTCTTCACAAACGCTGAATTGGTGTAGCACACTGACAATGTAGTTTTGATTACAATTGTTGGAATGAAAGTTGAATCAATATAAAGCGATTTTCCAGTTACAAACCCCGATATGTCTCATTAAACTCAGACAACAACCTAATCAGTGAATTCTGGACAAATCCTCGGGTTAACCATGATAAATGAGAAGTTATATGCTAAGTCCCTGTAGATCAACAAACCCCGTAGCAGTTGCAAACTCCAGCGCCCAAGTCAATAGATATCTATTGCAGATGTAAACATAAATATTTCAAGCAAGTGAAGTCATAGAAAGGAGAAATAAGTCATCACAACAACGAAAATGTACCAACTCCAATTAGTACAATTGATTTCAAAGGAGAGAGGCAATGTGGTCTTAATAACGTTCCATTGCTTTCTTGTGGTAAATGGCAAAAGCCCAGCTACACATAATTTGGGGGAAAAGTAGGATCATATGTATGAATAACCTTGTAATAGTACCCCCCACCCCCCCACCCCCCCACCACACACACACCCATCCTCTGCTATTTGCTCCCAGAGCATGGGTAGCAAGCCGGCTCCTCTGCCGTAGCCTGACAGACCCTGGACAGACATGTTGGCCCGGGCCGCCACAACAGAACAGGGCAGAGCAGCAGAATTCCCCCTGCCTTCCCCGGGCTTATAGTGCAAGCCTTCTTCTTCGCTGGGTCGAAGGAGCCAGGGGATGAGGAAGAAGACAAGGCAAGCAAGCAATTTAATTACCATAAGCCAGCAGTTCTTTAAGTCTTTGACCCGTTACCCATAACATTAAGTGGGAGGGCGCAATAAGCACAATGTGACCCACTTCTCTTAGTAGTTACACATGCAAACACATATTTTATAAAAATGGCACTGCAATTACACTAAATACATCTAAGTAAAAAAGACAAGAAGATTATATTTACAAATTCACCTCGTGACACCACCCCCCCCCCCCCCCCACCCAC
>JAODUK010075330.1:0-15992 GCA_027564635.1 Typhlichthys eigenmanni | reverse complement strand
CCCCCCCCCCCCCCTTTCCCTTCCCCCCGCCACCACCCTGTGTGTCTAATGGTATGGCCCTACATTTCATAAAACATGTCTTCCTGTAGACTCCACGCTGGCTTGGGGATGGCTGAGGGGGCGGATGTGCGCGGCGACCCACAATTTGTTGTAGCTGACAGTTTGCCCCTCAGGCACCTGCCCGAGACAGATCGTCCTTGGCATTAGAGGGTAGGGGGTGCGGGGGAGGGGGAGATGGAGCGGGGGGCATGTGGGGGGGGGGGGGGTAAACCCAAGAGATGCATGTGGCACGGCGGTCCCCTTCTTTCTCTTCCCGTTCAGCCTCTCACTTCCACCCTACCTCCGTCTATTCATCCCCGACGCCCCAGAACCCGTCTCCTCCGTCTCTTCCAGATCACCCTCCCCCCCACCCCCCACCCCCGACCACACCCCGCCCTCGACACACGATCCCAGCCGTGCCCTCTGCCGTACCGCTGCTCTGGCCCTGGAGCTGGCAGCCAGGCCCGGCCCTGTGTGAAATTGCAAATGAAAAGGAATGGCAGGTGATTACAGGCAGGGGCTTGATTACATGCACTGTCTCCCTCTCAAGGCAACCACATTAATCACCCCATGCCAACATGTGGAGCGGCACTGCAGAAGACAGACAGCACCGCTCCAAGCACTGACTGATTGACTGTGGGGTCGCCCCGGCCCGCTCTCTCTCTCTCTCTCTCTCTCTCTCTCTCTCTCTCTCTCTGTCTCTCTCTCTCTCTGTCTCTCTCTCGCACTCTGTCTCTCTCTCGCACTCTCTCTGTGTCTCTCTCTCCTTCTCTCTCCTTCTCTCTCTTGCACTCTCTCTCTATATCTCTCTCCTTCTCTCTCTTGCACTCTCTCTCTGTCTCTCTTTTTCTCTCTCTTTTGCTCTCTCTTGCTCTCTCTCGCACACACGTGCAGGAACACAGACAAAATCTCTCTGTTTGTTTCACATCTCTCTCTCTCTCTCTCTCTCTCTCTCTCTCTCTCTCTCTCTCTCTCTCTCGCCAACTCTCTCCTTCTCCGCGCCTCTGTCGCTCGCCCAGAGAGACAGACTGCCACATTGTGTGTTGTATCTCTGCCCTCCATTGTGGACGTTGGTGGTCGCTCGGCCCTTTTGTGGAAGGGGCTGGTCCTAAATGGCATGTGTCGGCTTGTGGCCCTGGGAACGCTCTGGCTCCTTTGTGCCTGGTGAGACGATGAGGAGTAGTGTTTGCCCATGTGTGGTCAGAAGAACCAGGGTGGAAAGCTGTCTGACTGTGTGTCTGTCTGTCTGTCTGTGGGTATGTGGGTGTCCCTCTCCCTGCCTTATCTGGAGACCTGTGTGTGTGTGTGTGTCCCTCTCCCTGCTTTATCTGGAGACGTGTGTTGTGTGTGTGTGTGTGTGTGGGTGTGTTGCTGGGATATTAGGCTGGCAGGCTAAACTCCCTCCCACACAACACACCCCTCCATCCACCCTCCCACCACTGTTGCATGAGTGGCAGTAACACTGATGACACCCTGGTGAGAAGACTTGGAGTGGAGCCTCTCTGTGCTCAGGCTGGATTAACATGCACACACACAGCGCACACGTGCAAGCACGCACACACACGCACACACAGCGCACACGTGCGCGCACACACATGTGCACACACTCACACACAGTTCGCATTAGCACCCTGCCCGGAGTGACTTGCCTCCTGCTGTTAACAGGCAGCGGTGACGGCGACAGGTTTTTTGCTCCTTCCTCAGCCTTCCCCCCCCCCGACCTCTCGACCCACCCACCACCTCCTCCCTGCCCTCCTCCTATCTCCCAGAAAGAGTGGAAGCCGTGCCATGGCATCTCGCTCTGGTGCCGAGAAGGCCAGAACAAAAGACAGCCTGTTTTCAGAAGGCCATTAGTCAGGCAGGAGGATGTGGAAACAATAGCATACATGAGATCTACACCCAGGCCCCACATTCAAGCAGAGGCTAGCAGGAAACATAAGCCCTTCACACCGACAGCAGTCTCTCACAGTTTTTGTTGAACCGTTTGATAAAGTCGGGAAATTGAGCCTGCCCCAGCCCCATCTCATGAACGCACAGAAGCATTTATGGCGATTTAACTCATTCATACAGTTTCATGGCACACATTTCGCCGCTGTAAAAAAGGAAAGCCAGAGAGTGTGGAAAAAAAATGGTGAAGGAAAATGCTATCTTAGCATCCATCTTGCTTGAGGCAGCCGTGACAGTCCAGGATTGCATCTGCTGTGTTATGGGAAATAAGCGTGTCTGGGCTGTAAGAGTGAATATTGGCAGTGAGATGAATTCACCTCTGTGTGCTTACACCCGAGGTACGTTCAAATTTAGCGAACATGGCGAACATTTGCAAAATTATTCGCTAAACAGTTTTTCGTTTGCTTTGAGTTCCCCGTGAATTTTTGCAAAAACACACAAATGGTTTGTGGAGGTCATTATCGGTGAACAATTAATGTTTTAATGTTTATACAAAATATTTAAATTTCAAGTTGAAATGCTTTTGCCACAAACGTTCACCTCAGTTTGCCAAATTTGAACGCACCTGAGAGCTGTACCACATATGTATACCTGTAGGCTATTTATTAGGGATGCACTGATAGATTGGCGGAAGATCGGAATCGGACGATTTCTACTGAAAATACGGGTTGTTGATTTTCTTTTCTGATGGCCGATACGGAAAACTGATCTGTGAATTCAACATTAATTTTGTGCTTTTTTCATTTGTCTTAAATTTATGAATAATATATACTAAACTTAGCCTAACTTAACTGAAACTTAATCAGAAAATGCCAGAAATCAGATCTGGAAAAAAATGTCCCAACACTCTGGGGAAATTCATGGTTCCTGGTTGCGAACCCCCCTTCCAGTTAGTAACCCCCTTTTTTAGAACATGTTACATTCAACTTAGTAGGTTGTTAGAGCTGATTAACACATCTAAAGCTTGACCTATTTAGGTCAATTGAAAGGAAGGAAGTGAATCTTAAAGGATTACGCACATGCACTGAATACACTATAAATGAATGTTTAGAGGTAGCTACAGGGCATGATCAAAGTCACTTGCGTAGGATACTGCACGCAAAATAGATATAAATAGATAAGTAAGATAGGAAAGCGCTTAATAATTCCTGTATCTGAAATTGAGCGACGCACGCACACACACACACGCACACACACACGCACGTGTGCACACAGTCATGCGAACCTGTTTCTCCAAACACATGTAGTACTGGAGCAAGAGGCCACATTTGGCATTTAAACATACTGTGTAGCAAAATGTGACAGTCTAATGTGCTGCTACAGTATTCCCATACCTAACTTTTTAGGGGTTAGAAGTTTAAATGTCTTCAAGTAATCAAGCCTAATTTCCAACATGATTAATCTAACAAGGATACATTTAGAGCCGCCTAAGGGAATCGCTGCCCGTCTGTTTGTCGTATTTGTGTGTGCTCAGACTTGTATGTGCAAGAGTGAGCCTGTCCTGTTGATTTCAGTTCCCTCTCAGTGCAAAGGGCAAACGATTTTCAGCAACGCATAGTTGAGTGAACACAGTACACAGTAACCTTGGCATTGGCAAGACTGCGTGTCGGTGGTTATATCATATCTAGTTTGTGCTGCTGTCATAGTGTACGCTTTAAGTTTTAAATGTGTACAGTAGTCGATTAATTATTATCACCGACATGCAGACAGACAGGCAGGCAGGCAGACAGACAGACACACAAAAAGGTTAGAAGACATCAGTGACATGCAAACTAAAAGGCATACAGGCAGGCAGACAGACAGACAGACATCACAGACAGACACCACATAGAAGACAACTACAGACATACAGAGAGAGCCAGTAATTCTCTGCCCATTATATGTGTTTGCTGGATTATTTAAATGACTCTCCTCAATGGATGTATGGAAAAACACCTGCGGATGAAACCAGCATACTAAAAAAACCTTGTTTTGTACCCATATGGGAAAAAACATGTATTGGAAATATACTGTTGCTGTTGGGGAAATACGCTGGCAGAGTATGTTTTCTTTGGGCATGCACCTCCAACACTCTGCTTCTCCCCCTACAGCAGTGTTCTCTACCCCTCCCCCTACGCACGCCCACAGCTGTGTTTCCAACGTCAGCAGTGACCCGGGGCAGTAATGTGGGGCTCTGGGGGCACTGAAGCTAACCCATGTTGCTAACCCTAATATACAGTATGAGCAAGTATTTGAAATGTAGTGAAGCCGTTTAAAGCTGCCATAGGTAAGAGTTGTCCACGAAGAATGAAAGAGAGCAAGATTTTGTAAATCAACGGCTAAAAAAGCCTCTCCCCTGCTCGCTCCCTCTAAGGCCTGCTGTCGCTGTGTGCACGCATTCGTGTGATTTGACGAGGGAGATTGACAAGGAAGATTTGCCCGACCAATCGGGGGAAAAGAGGCCCCCGATTGGTCAGAAATGTTCAGGCGCAGTGAAAAATCTACAGTAAATGGCTTTATACAGGGGAGGGGTTATCAACCAGAGCAGATCTAATTTGACTGTCTGATTGCTGACAAACTGTATATGGCATTTCTAACACATAACACTGAATGTATAGCTCTAAAATCCTACTTACAATTCCTTTAGTGAATAAAATACATTAATGTAACTGGCAAAGCTGTAAAACTACATTTATTAATGGATGCTTGGTATTATTTATCTTTAAAATGCTGGTGCCACAGATAAAGCAAGGCATCGTTTCAAACTGTCTGTGTGTAAATTGTGCTAAACATATGCACAATGATATAGGCACTTTCATTTGGAAGATGCCAACATCTGCATATGGGCTCGGGCTTGATACTATTTCCCTTAGGAGCTTATATTCTCATTACATTTCCATACTGTAGGGGGAGGGACTTCATCAGACGGACAGATGATATGAAGTGCCAATGAAGCTATAATGATGTTGCTGAAAGGCACAGGCAGACAGACAGGCAGACAGACCGACACTACAAGGTTGACATACACCACCGACATGCAGACAGACAGGCATACAGACATCAGACAGGCATAACAAGGTTAGGAGGCAGCCACAGACAGACATGCAGGCAGGCAGACATTGCAGACATACAGACATCACAGACAGCCGCAGACATACAGACAGAAGTGTAGGAGACGCCACAGGCAGGCAGACAGGCAGGCAGACAGGCAGGCAGACAGGCAGGCAGGCTAATCTCTAGCGCCCTAGCTCTCTGCCACCTCCAAGACATCTGCTAGTGATAAAGTTGTAGAGGGGGCCCGTGAGAGCACACAGTCAGCTACCAGGACTACCGTAGCCTGACCCGGCAGTGGCACTGATTAGAATGAGAATGGGCTGTTTAGACAGACAGAGACAGGGAGAAATATGGGCGTATGCCTGGCTAGTATTGAAGAGCGGATGTGTGGAGTGAGTCGGCGTCTGTGGCCCTGGTTACGGTGGAAGAAAGGCTTATGACTCAGGCCACCTCAAGCAGTAGCTGCTTTCCTCCTGGCCTTTGCCCTCCAGAGGGGTCACAGAGCATTGTGGACACTATAGCGTGGCAGCTTGTCTTTTTCTATGTGATAAGTATAGACTGTTGCAGTTCGCCCACAATGGTGTGTTGGAACCTCCTGTATCTACAGTATCCCTTGAATAGCATGTTTTCACTGTACACGTTTTTAACGGTCACATGGATCCCATCCAGTCCTCAGATTTCCTGAGTATCCTTGAAAGGCAGACAATAAATATTTCATTATCCACGGTCAGTTGGATTCTTTATGTTAAGGCCTTTGTGAGATCGGCGCTCTGTGTTTGAGTTGCCATGTGTTCCTCTCAGGAAAATGCTCAAGGTTTTTGGTTTGGGGCCCTGATGGCTGGGAAATTAGGGAGCGCTTGTTCTGTTTTGCCCAGCGGCGGGGGGGAAAGGGGGGGGGGGGGGGGGGTGCCGTAAGAGGAGCTGTCGCTGGCAAAATGCCAGGAAGTGCTTCTAGGTACACTGCTCGCTCGGCTGGACCCACGCGCTTGTGCCACTGGCACAGTCTTATGAACATGTAGCCCATCAATTATTTATCTGATAGCAAACTAGAATATTGGCCACAAATTGTCCTCTGATGTCCTCTCTATCGTTGACCATATTCTTCTGTATTTTTATTCTTGTTATTAATATTGGAAGCCCCTTGTTCACAACAAATTGTCAGACATTACATATTAGCATAAAAATGTAATGGCAAACGTAGGCAACCAGTCAAGCACAAGGATGGAAGAACATAGCGCCCTGCACAGCCTCTTGGCTTTGGGGTGGGGTGGGGGGGGGGGGGGGGTGGGAGGGAGAGAGAGCGAGAGAGAGAGAAGGGCCTTTGTAGTTTGTGACTGTCTAGTCTACATTTAAATGTGACAAATTAGCTCTTTCGTAGAATGTTGCTGCAAACAAGTGTTATTTCCTAAGAACATACATATTTGTGAGTTATCAAAAAGGTATTTCATAAAGATGCATGTAGTCCACACAGAGATGCTTGAAATGACAAACAAATGAAAATGCTTGTCATCATTTATTTGCAAATATTGAATATGAAGTTTGTTTTGTGGAAGAGAGATACAGTGTCTAAATGATAATTAGGCACCGTAGAGAGGCAACTATTGCCTTATTTTTCCATTCAGTGTAGGCTAAATGTATTTGTAAAACTTTAGTGGTTGAATTGAATGAAAGCATGGCACCAACACTGACTCAAGGAAACCATGTTACTGGGGCAAAATAGTTTATTCTAACTTTAGTTTACAGAGAATGGAGAAAAGAATCCATTTTCATATAAAACCTTTTGCACCAGCTGTTTCTCCGAGTTTCACAGCCGATTCATGGTTGCACAATCTGCCGAGCGAGATTGCTTTGACAGATGTGTAGGTGTTTTAAGAGTCATGGGTCTGATGAAGAAGACCAGGGCGTTGGTGTTTACATGGTTTCCTTGTTACATCTCTATATATTTAGACATAGACCATAGTAGCTATGGAACAACAATTCACTTTGTAACTGAGTGGCCAAAAAAACAAAAAACTGTGTGTCAGCTGAGTTTTTAACGTGATTAACTGTGTTTCCGTTATGTCTTGTTAACATTGTTAGTCATACTGTACGTAGTATGGTGGTCTCATAGCTTTGATGTCAAACTGTCTTACAAATGTATTCATTTGAAATTGTAATGCACTTCAAACAACGCAGATAAACTTGCAATCAGTCGCTCACTCACTCAATCAATTATTCAATCAATCAATGTTGTTTAAAGTAGGGATGGCAACGATATGATACTGAGATCGTAAATCGGTCCGACACTGACTTAAATAGCTGGATCGGTATCGCTGACAATTGGACAGTTGTAACCGATCCATGGGGCTGATCCAATTAAACTAATTTACAGGTCTACTGTCAAGCATCAGCCATGTTTAACCTACACAGGCCACACTATCAGCAGCAGGTTTATAAAATGCGTCTGTCCTAAAATAGAGATTGGCTGTCATTTACTTTGCAACTTAACTTGAGACTTAATTTAACACTGGATTCGGATCGGTACTCGGTATTTGCCGATACCCAAAGTGTCGGTATCTGTATCGGTAACCGGAATTGAAAAAAACTGGATCGTGCCATCCCAGCCACTGTGCAGCGTCCCAGGACAAGATATAGATTAAGACGGGATATGTACAGGAGAGATACGGAGCCAATGAATCCACCTGTTTAGCCACATGAATGCTGGTCTGTACCCTGTGTTGATACATGAGCACTGGCACAGCACGGGGGTTTGTGTGGGTTCCTGTAGTGAAGGCCATCATGTATGGGCATGTGCATTGGGCTGATAAGAGAGTAGTTAATGTCTTTGTTGCTTTGTTGTCACAACTTGCCTGAACAGCAGATATGATCGTGATGTTGCTTCTAATACTGGAAATAGGACTTTCTAGTGATTCCATAGGCTATGGAAAATACTATATTGACTGTGATGCAAGTTTAAAGGCAGTTCATATTGTCATATTATATCATATGTCCTTACTGTATACTTTATTTCGTCAGATTCTCCAGGACTGGTTGTTGGTAGTGGGTTGGTGCAGATATGATGCACTGATATTGAATCAAACATTTACTAACATTTCAAACCCCTTCATTGCTATTTACTAGGATCAGTTTTACATTCTTGTTTTCTTAACTCGAAATTGTGGCCAAGTACACAAGTGTAGTACAAACATCTGATTAATAGTTATTACTTTTCCTAGAAATATTACAAGCTGGAGTTTTCTGGGCACACCGTCTACATCACTGAAATATGCAGAGTAGTCATGTTCTCCATTTGGACTCACATTCTGGTTCTTGTCTTGACCCTCCTCTGTGTCTTGGTCTTGACTTGGAGTCCATAAGCTATAGTCTAAACATTAGCATTTCCCTTTGTAAAATCAGGGATAAATTAACTGCATGTTTACAGCATATCTATACCACATATAGTATTTTAAAACTTAAAACATACTGTGTTTTTTCATCTTTTTATTTTACATTTTAAATGTTTTACTTTCACCCATAAGGAGGTCAAGAACATCCCGCCTTTGTCTCAGATGAACTCACAGACGCAACATTGAGTCTCAATCAGAGTGTACTGAATTTGAGAATGAAATAGTTACAAATAACTTTTTTGTAAGATTGTTTATGTCATTCTCATTTACACTTACACATATTCTTAAATATAAAAAAAATCAACAGTCTCCATATACAGGACATGCAGCATGGAGAGTACGATGAGTCTACAGTCTGTGTTGGTAAAAGTTAATTTATTTGCACCTATAATATTTGGGTGTTGTGCACAAGCAAATGGGTGCAATTGCTAGTTAATTGGTACTTGTTTGTTCACAGGGTTGCAACGCTGGATTAATTTGATGCTATGAATGAATCACTGTGGGTTGTGCCTATTAAGTGACTTTTACAGTAAGTCACGGCACCCTGTGGTGTTTATTAAAGGTGCAGTAAGCAATGCCGGAGAAAGATTGTTGATATTTGAACGTCAAAACACATACATATCTTCCTTCAGCGGGTTTCTAAATCCGTTCGAATTATCATCAACCACTACAGGACATTTTGAACCTAACTCTTTATTGTAGAACGTGCCAAATGAGTTCTGGTTTCACTCCAGCACCCTACTGACCTTAACATGGGAAGCGTGGCTCTCAAGATACATGGCGACTGTTCATCCAGCACTGGGCTTTAGCTTTTTGCTTTTTTAGTAAAATATGTATAGAATCCTGTTTACCCATCATTATATTTCTCAGCTCTGTTATTATCTGGCAGCTTGTGTGTGTGTGCGCGTTCGTGTGTGTGTGTGTATGTGTGTGTGTGTGTGTGTGTGCGTGTGTGTGTGTGTGTGTTATTGCGTGTGTGCACATTTGGCTGCCCTGGAGGTTGGGACCTTGGCTCTGATGTGCTCCAGTGAGTCTGCCAGGGGATCTCAGGGATACCTCGGTGGAGAAGATTCTTAAAAACACAGTTTACCCAGGGAGACTTATTTATTTAAAGTTACAGCCCTGCAGATGAACAGACCAGAATCTGTGCATGTGTGAGAAGAAGAGAGAGGGAGAGCTTGCGCACGTGTGTGTGTGTATGTGTGCATGTGTGTACGTGCGTGTGTGTGCGCACACATGCAATCGGGCATGAGATTAATCCGTTTTTATGCATGTACTGTGTTTATGCATTGCGGTAGCACCCAGTGAGTGAACTGCAATGCACCAGCCTTCTAATAGAAACTGTGTGTGTGTGTGTGTGTGTGTGTGTGCGTGTGTGTGTGCGCGTGTGTGTGTGTGTGTGTGTGTGTGTGTGTAGTGGGGGAGCTGTCCGCACCTGGTTGTTTCTCAAGGTCCAAGAACACAATTGAATACGTTTGCCCAACATCTGGTTTGTGTGGGGCGGGTATGGGAGGAGGAGGGGGGGGGGGGGAGGGGGTTAACAGTTGTGAAGGTAGTCCATTTATTACTGCTGATTCCAGTATCCATGACCTTTAGAAGAGTCTGTGTTATTGGCTTCAGAGTATTTGGCATCTGAGTTTGTTATTCATAATTCTGCTGAGTAGATAATTGCCTTTTCCTGTGACGTGTTACCATTATAATAAAAATAGTTGTCAGGCAACCACTGACAAGTTAAGGCTTCAATATTAATTGACAATTTTTGTATGTATATATATATATACATATATATATATATATGTGTACATTTTAGTATATTTTTGAGTTTTTATTTTTTTTATACTTACAGTAGTGGGGCATATTTGATTCCATTGTGATTTAGAGTATTTTACCAAAATAACAATTGCACAATATAATTATTACACAAATCAGGCCAATTGATTTGAAAAGACATTAATATGAATGCAATCCAGTATAATTCCGGGCCAACCAAGGCAACAGTGTAGAAGGTAAGATTAATAGCCATAAATGTATAGATTTTCACAGCATGCAAAGAAGTTATTGCTAACTTCAAGCTCACATCAAAACAGTATCGCTCCGCAGTCCTCCATGGCGGTGCCTCACACGTCGAGAGGCATTGTGGAGCAAAGTGTACTGCTACGGCTTGTTGAATTTGACAAAAAGTGTATTAGCTTACAATGGCTGACTATACCTTTAACGACAATTTAGCTCCGGCAAATAAACTTCAACCATTAAAAGTATCTGCCATAATAGTGCCCAATTATAATTCCAATCGTTTAATAGGCATAAATATTAAACGGTGTCTGTGCGATAATACATCATTTGTTTTCATTCTACATATTTACAGTTAAAGCTAATCATTAGACTACTTATCCTGCACATGCCCATTAGACTGCCAAGCCATTTATCAACAGCTTCTATAACTCATATTTATATGAGCCTACTCATATATGTGTGTGGGCGCTGGGTGTGTCTACGTGCAACTGTTTCTACTCTAGATTGTGCATATCCTGTGTGTGTGTGTGTTTGTATCAACTTGCAGCAGGTTTACGTACATGTGTGCCAAGTGGGAATAATGCTTTCTACTGTAGGCTGCAGTAGGCTACAGAATAACGGTGGACCTGTGGCCTGTGTGTTTCTCCTCCACAGTATGTTAAGATTCCAGCGCCAACGCCAGAGTCGCCGTCAGCCCTGCGTATCTTCTCCTTCTACTTGTCCAGCGACAGCAAAGACCAACCTCAGGCCAGCTTCGACTGCATCCACCAATATGTTTCCAGGTTCGCTATAGCACATTGGAAGTCTCATTTACTCTGCTGAGATAAGGAATGCCTTGTATGTTTACAAGATTCAACTGATGACACAATGTTCCTAATATTACATTTGTTTGAATAAGGACTCGATTTTGTTAAATATCCTCCTAGAACTCCAAAAACAGTCAATCCAACGTGTTTGGAAAAAACAACTACTGCATAATGAAGCTGATTGGTTGAAACCAGCAATAGCAATGTGTTCTTTCTGTGTTCCTTAACACTTCTTATCTAATGAGTAGTTAACACATTTTAAGAAGTTGTCTAGTTTCTTACTTATTTCTCACTTGTTTCTTACCTGAACTTTTGTTTGATGTTCCTTCAGTCTATATGGAATTTGTTTTGCTCAAAATGCTTTATTCTGGGGTTCACAGACAAAGAAATACTATAAATACATTCTGGCTTCTGGTAGGCTAAGGTTTCAGGACGCAGACCCCTCTGTGGCAACGTTTTTGGATGTATCTGGCCAGCGGTTGTGGCACAAGTGACTCCTAAATGATGATGATTTAGTGTGTATTCGATAGGTCAGCGGTCTTGCGCCACAGTCTTGTGTCTGCCCTCACGTAACTGTATAAACATGTGGTCTGAGGCATCGTGAGAACCCATCCAGCTCACTCTGTTTCATACTACATTATGTATTTTTGAGTTGCCATGCAGGCAGACAAAGAGGGTAATGGACTGGTGCTGTCTAGCTGTGGTTTGACCTTTAGTGACTTCTGACTCCAGCCAAAAGCAACATCACAAACCGGGCTTATTTGTTTCAGGTCTGCTCTGGTGAGGGGGATAACATCTTAGTTGTGTTTTTGTACTATTTTTATAAGGTTTTTGCGACGGTTTAATTGGGTGTTTGTCGTGATTTAAAGTAAATAAAAGAGATTGTTATTGGAAATGAAACGTAAGCTCTTGTTTACCTAATGTTGGCCTGACTGTTTGGCAGCTCTGTTGCATTTACAACAGGCCAGGTTTACATATTAAACTGTTTTGGATGGGTGTTGTTTTGTAGCCATGCTGTCAGGAGCCAGACTAATCCTGGTGCCTTTCCACGGGCTACATCCTGCTTTGAACTACTGAGCTAAAGGGCTATATCTGCTCAGTGACATAACATAAGCGTAGGCCTGTCTTCTTAACCAGCTTCGACCACAGCGCTACACTATGTTCTGCATGGCCCATGCTAGCCATCTGCTAGCCATCTGCTTCATTAGGCCACACAGGTCAACACACTGAAAGCCCGGGTCCAGCAGGGACCTTAAGGTATCTGTGGGGTCTTTTCGTGGAAGTCCTTTAATCGACATGGCCGTTTGTTCCGTAGCGAGGGCAGAGAGCAGCTGGAGGGCCAGGGGTGCATCCAGGACAAGATCACAGTGTGCGCCACCGACGACTCGTACCAGATGACCCGAGAGAGGATGTCCCAAGTGGAGAAGGACAGTTGGAGTCGGTCTGCCATCGAGATCAAGCCCGGAACCACACATCCAAGTAAGACAAGTGTACATTATTGTATAGCAGTTGACACTTCCCCCCCAATGCAAACCAGAGCATACATGAGTCGTTCATGTGATGAAGGAGGAAGCTATGAGGAGTTTGCCGTCTGTTTTTGTGATGCAAGTATGCATCGGCACATAAACAAGACCATTGGCAATAATGTTGGCTATTTCATTGTAATGGCTCCATCCGATCTGCTGAAGGAATTGCTTTACATTTACATACTGTACATCTGACAGCATATCGGACCAAAAAGAACTGACACTGTCACTCACTGTTGTCTTCAGCACAAACAAACACTTTCCTGTTAGGATCATTTCTTTTTTGGACTCGGCAACAGGGCATACGTGGCTTTTAATATCTAATATCGGGTAATATACTACCTCTGTAGTTACTTCATTTCCTGAAAATATAGCTTGATGTTATTTACTGTTTTAATCAAAGTGAGTTGTTATTGTATTTGTACTGTCTAGGCACACACCAATCAAACCGTATGCAGGTAGACAAGCACTGGCATGCAAGCTTTTCTTGTTCAAGTTGTCACACGATTATGCAATATTGTTTCATGGCATGTTTCATGGCCCTTCAACACTCCCTCGGTGTTGATGGAAGTGAGACTAGCTCTGGGCTGTTGGAGCCTGTTTTAGTCTGGCTGTATTGTGTTACAGCAGGTCTTAAGGTGGCCAAGAGATGGCAACATGCAGTATGTGCCCATAGGGATATACATTAAACACTGTCACAGTATTCTTTCTCTTTTCTGCCTCATGGGGTGTTCAGGGAAACCACAAACCGTAGTGCACCCCTACTGACAAGCCCACCTCCATCACCATATAATTATGACCTATTTTCTACAGTAGTTTAATTACAGGCAGAAGGTTGATAGTGCTGGCTAGAGGTCTTTATCTCCTAGCCTGGCACACTTATTATACATTTTTTTGTAGAAGGAAAAAAAAATTTTGTGTTATTTTTTTTTTTTTTTTCCCCCAGCCTTGACCTTCAACATGCAGCTTTACCTGTAATGAGATTAGGGGGGAGAGAGAGAGAGAGAGAGAGAGAGTGTGTGTGTTTGGGGAGGGGGGGGGGGAGATTCCCTAACAGATCTTAACATGATGTAGTGCGGAAACCTTTCTCTGATTTAGGATTGTTTTTCTTGCAATAGACAAATCCAGTAGCAATTTAGTTTTCCTATTCAAGGCTTTGAGAATATTTAACTTCATAACATTGGTTACTCAGAATTATAATATTCTCTGAATACTATAGGATAGGGGAAAGTATTAGTTCATAGTTTATTGTCTATGTAAATAACTGTACTGTATGTAAACTGTCTGTAATTGTCACTTTTATTTTTTATCATTTAAAAAAATTGACCTCTCATCCTCGCCCTACTGATCCTGATTTTGGGGGAATGGGGGAATCTTCCCCAAGCTTTGGTCCTTTGAGACCCGGGATTGTTAGGGTTCTACGCAGCATCATAGACTGTACTCTTCTACACACAATAAGAGGAGAGGGAATAAACAGTATTCATGCAGTATATGGGGACATTAGATCCCAATACAGAAATGAAAATGGATCAAAACAATTGGATCAGATAGTTTGCCTGCTGACGGTTGTCTTGCCACCGCCACTCACCACCCAGTGTCTTGTGTGCTCAGGCAAATGTGTCAAGTTCCAGAAGAGGCCGGCTCCCTTGTCTGCGCCTTCTGCATCAGACACCAGCCTCCACAAGTACTCCCCCAGCAACTGGAGAAGCGGCACCCCGAGCCCTCTGACACAGAGGCCCCTACGGGAGCGCGTCATCCACCTGCTGGCCCTCAAGCCCTACAGGAAACCCGAGCTGCTGTTGTGGCTGGAGAGAGAGAGGGCAAGTCCAAAGGACAAGGCCGAGCTGGGCGCCGTGCTGGAGGAGGTGGGTGTAAGAAATGTGTTACTAGGAGTGTAAGAAAATATTGATACACCTGAGTATCGCAATATTTTGGTTTTTTTATACTGTATCGATTGTCTAAATCACGGTATAGATTTTATATATATATATATATATATATAATTATTATTATTATTTTTGTTGTTTTTTTGTTAAATGGACCATGTTCAAAATACATTAACCTCAAAAGAGAGGAAATATGCTTGTTACCAGATTTAGCTTAAAGCTAATTTCCATCTAAAGTCCCTTAGCAGGTTAACATAAGTGTTTGTTATTTTTTTGCAGCAGTGCCAGCATTGCTATGACATTTTTCAACAAATTGGAAATCGTAATATATTTTCCTTGCTTACAGTATCGCAATACTGTATATCGCAATATATTGCATCGTGGCCCCTGTGTCCTGATACGTATTGTATCTCCAGATTCTTGCCAATACACAGCCCTAGTGTTTACTATAGATACTGTAGGTTGGTTGGTTGGTTGGTTGGTTGATTGATTGATTGATTGATTGATTAAACATGCTCATACAGTATACACACACACACAATGACCCACAAGCAAAGAAAAATGAATCTTAGAAATCACATGTCCCTGAGATTAAAGGCTGGTTTTAACATGGGAAGACCTGTTCAACTGTGACTAAATGTCTTCTTGTAGAGGTCCTATGCAAACGTAAATATGTCAAAATGGTGACTTATGTTACTGTGTGAAAGTATAGTACTATAATGCTTTAATTGAGACGTTGATCAAATGTAGGTCATTTTATTGCATTGTTGTTTTCCTGTATACATTTTTCAGGACTTCCTAAATTATGTTTAGCCGTGGAAGTTAGTATTTATTTCTATGTCCGTCTGCGTATTCTGCATGGACGTGTATATTTTTATGTATGATTAACTGTGTGTGTGTGTGTTAGTGGGTTTGCACAGTGCATGTATTTTTTCTTTTTGCAGTTGTATGCATGTGTCTGTAATTAGGTTGGTGCTGTAATTGCCTCTGCTCAGATTGTGTTTGCTGTAGGATGGGCCGGTTCTGTCAGGGCGCCCCAGAAAGATGGATGTCCTCAGAGAAAGGCAATCTGGCTAGATTAGAGAGGTTTATGCGAGAGAGAGAGAGAGAGAGAGAGAGAGAGAGGGAGAGGAAGAGAGAGGGAGAGAGAGGTTATAAAATAGTTTTTAGGAATATTGCATTTCACGCATACAATGACGATTTGTCATTTAAAAAGAATTAGTGTACTAAGCAGAAACTCTTTCTTTTTCATCTGAACGTGCTAAGAATTTTTGTATTTGCACAGAATGTACTCAGTGATGTGCTCTGGGTCCCTGCCATTATGATAATATCAATGCCAAATATTTTGACTACAAG
>JAODUK010075319.1:0-15992 GCA_027564635.1 Typhlichthys eigenmanni | reverse complement strand
CAGGAGAGAGAGAGAGAGAGAGAGAGAGAGAGAGTGGGAAAAGTACCGGCTCCCACCACCACCGCTTCCTGGTGGCCCCGAGGCAATCCTGGATGTGCCCGGGTCTCCCCGACAACAGAGCTTTGCCTAGACTCTCACACGATAGAAATTCTGCGAGAACCTCTGACGCCCCCCCACCCGCCCAGCCACCTTGCACGTCCCATTGTCGCTGCACTCCTGCGCTTACGCTGCAGCTAGCTGCAGGGAGGGGCAGGCTATCAAGAAGTCGCTGGTTCGAACCCCGCCAACTCCTCACTCCCAAGTGCCAAGGAGTCCCTGAGCAAGATGACACCTAACCATATACAGCTCCCGGTGGTCAGGTGGGGCCTTGTATGGCTGACATCACCACCGGAGTGTGACTGGGTGAATGTGAGGCTACGCTGTACAGCAGCTTTAAAGTGGTTCAGTAAAATATATTTCCAATGAGTCTATTCACGTGACGTGAACATGACGTGATGATGACATGATGTCAGTTAATACCAAAGTCTGGTGACAATGGCATGTGAGCAGCCTCATTGAAAATACATTCACTGAATAAAAAAAAAAAAACAGTATTCAATACTTATTTCCCCCCCCCACTGTAAATGTAGCCCGTTTACCATTTACATCGTTATGGAAACGGGTCCGCTCGCGCAGAAGTACCTGCTCGTAACACGAGGGCCTTTTAAGGTAACCTGCGGCTACAAGAAGGGTGGGTCAACCTTAACGCGTCACAGGGAATAGTTGTGTGAGCGACTATGCGTCTGTGAAAACACCTTTCTGCATTAAAGGTGCAGTCAGTCAGTCAGTCAAGCCTGTTGATATTTGTTGTGATGTTTATTCTATATTTGGGTTCACTACTGTCACCCTTACTACAATTAAAAAGGTTGATTTTCACTGAATAAAACGCCATATCTTCCAAAAATATAAATAATTATTTAAATATTGCCAATAAAAATAAATAAATGAATAAAGATGTCAGATGGACTCTTCATGTGAACTGCAGCAAAACAAAAACACCTCTCCCTTCAATGTCATTGGAGCACTCCCTCAGACGTTGTTGTAGTAGATAGTTGCGTACCGTTTCACAGGAATTTATTTCATTTGATATGAAGCACAGCATAAAGCCTGCCACAATGCGTTGTGTAAGCAGTAGTCAGGCGAAAGGCTACGCACACGTTGGAAGAAATCCAATGCATGCAGTAAAATTAGAAAGAAAGTCATTTCTATTTTGTTTTTATTGATTATGTTTACTGGCTGTTTTTTAAAGGTCTAACCAGGGTCGCAAACTAGCTTAGGCTATAAACCCTACATTCAATGCATCTACTTCCAGATTACTATGACCATATATGTAACCTGTTATAATGTTTATTGTGTTAGCGTTATGTAATAATGTGTATTCTGATAAAAAAATAAATAAATAAATGAAATGAAAAATGAAAAACCCATGCGTAAACTTGACCTGGGTGTACATCAAATAAAGCTGTGGCTTTATTGGCAAAACTTGGACAAGTACTATATTATTATAATAATTATTATAATAACCACATTTCCCCTGGAGGAATGTCAGTTTCATTCAGGGTTCCTGCTAGCATCACCATGAATACCAACTGTAATCAGAAGAATGTTGCACTGTGGTTGCGTTAAAAAACTATGCAATGTACGCGGCGTTATTGTTCCCATTTACAGAGCCAGGGCTGTGTAGAAACACCAGATTATCTTTTCAGCGCACACGTAAAACCTGAGGAGATATTTGCTGGATTTGACAAAAAGTGTATTAGGGTGCAATTACACTTTAAGCTAAAAGATGCTTTTTTTAACTGTTAAAAGTTACAGGATTGATCTGTGACGAGACTCATCAATGCATTGACACAATTCCCCATTTTTATACAAATCTGCATTTTATGGGCTGAAAACAGAGCAGTTACACTGTAATAAATGTGCACTCATTGATTGTGACGTAACATCTACAGAACATCGTATTTTTATTGCCCTGTTGATGTGTGAAACACAGAGTGTGTCCAGGAAAGGGCATGTGCAGGGTGAGGTGTGGAGAACAGTGTGAGCATAGAAGTGTTGTAGGCTGAGGAGTAGTGATGAGTGCCCAACACTGAGGTGTGGGAGGAGATGAACCAAAACCCATAAACAACATTGTTTCTGTAAAAAATGTAATCTTTAATAACATGACAGATCTTCATTAAATGCTTATTTTTTTGTCTAACAAGATAAGTATTCTTAGAATACCAGATAGTTTTACTTGTTTTCAAAAATCTTGTCAAGTTAAATGTTCGTGTTCTATTGGCAGATCATTTCTTATTTTAAGGAATATTTCCCTTATTTAATCGTTTTCGGGAGCAGATTTTAACGGCGCCTTCAACGACGAGGGCAGTAAGCACAACACAAACGAAAGAGTCGCCCGTAGAATATCATCATTTAGCACCACATCAAAATATCACAGCCATAGTGAATACATTGTTCAGTCTGAAACAAAATGGCTGACAGCAATGACAGCACAATGCATGTATGTGTATGTACTATCTCTATATGCAGAAGGCAGTTGCATGGTCACACGCAAAGCTGAAATGTCTCTGTACCCCCTTCCAAGGTTGCAGCCAGTCGCCTTTGCCCCTAGACACATGCTCATTCCAGTGTAGGCTGTCAGGGTATGCTGTGTGCAGGAGAAACCCACTGCTGCACAGACCTGAATATAGCATTAATAATACAACTAAATGAATGGCTAAAAACCAGCTTGCTGCAAACATTAGCCTCATTCAAGGACTTCTTTCAATAATGCATGGGCCCAAGATGACTACATGAAGGGTGGCCATTGTAATCAGTTACTTGCCATAACATGCATTAAACTGGGATATGCAACACTGCAAAAAATGTCTTCAAAAATAAGTTACAAACTTATGAATACAAGGTCAAATTTGCTCAAAATATGTAAATAAATCTGCCAATGGACCAAGTCAAAATTTGCTAGTAAGATTTCTTAAAATAAGACATTATATCTGGATAGAAGAGCTCTTGTTAGGTAATTGTGTCTTATATTAAATGTAGTTAGATATTTTTACTAGAATATGTCGTTTTGTGCTTGAACTCTTACATTTGAAACAATCACACCATCTCAAGTCGAGACGACAGTAAGACTGCTAGCACAATCTGCACCCAGAGTGCCGTGTAAAGACAATCTAATCTTGACATGCGTGGTATTGTAATTATGCAAGGAGAGGAAAAAACAGAGTGGGTGGGTGTGTTCAGTCCCACCTGACTGCTTATCGGCCCCAGCCAAGTGACAGGAGACTGAGGGGAAGGCTGGGAAACACTCGCAGCATTCTTGACCTCACTAACAGGAACAACTCACCCGCCCCACCCCCCACCCCTCCTTCTTGTGAGCTCTGAAACTGGGCAGTCTGAGCACCAAGGCACTGCATGGCTCATAGTAATGGACAGACCCTCTGTGACGTCACCATAGACTGTGTATATAAATGGACAGACCCTCCGTGACGTAACCATAAACTGTATATATTTTTGCTGTAAAGTCTGACATTTTAACATGGGAGTCTATGGGATATTTGCTACTTTTTGCAGCCAGCCTCAAGTGGCCAATCAAGTGGCAGAACCGCATTGAGGGCGGTTCTGCCACTGGCTACTGTGACCCTGGCTAATACTGCAACCATATAGTTCTATGACTGCAACCCTGGCTTCTGTAACCCTGGCTACTGCAATCCTTATAGAATAAACCTGTTTTTCATATTATTATGCTTGCTTTAATGAGTGGAATGTGTCTGGTTTAGCAGGGACGTCAGCAGCAAAATGTAAACGTGCTTGCATTGTCACGTACGCATAGCAAAATGTGTTCTCTGCATTCAACCCATCCCCTGAAGGGAGCAGTGGGCAGCTGCTGTGCAGCGCCCGGGAACCAACTCCAGGTAGAGGCCAGTGTCTCTGGTCAATGGCACTGACTGGAGAGAGTGAACCTAACTTGGCCAATCAAAAACACTCTGTGTACACCATGTACCTAGGTATTGCACCGTGTACCTAGTTAGGTGCGAGGCATTCCACACTCCACACTGCACCAGCTGGACCTCTGGACCACGTCTGCATGTGGACATATCAGGTATCTGCTGTAAGAGCAGGGTCGACAGAGCAAAGGTGTGTCGTGCATAGTCTCAGCATCTTCCGTCCATTAGCTCTACGTCACATAAGCAACTCTGTGCTGAACGTCTGATACTGTAAGCTCGACAAGGGACTCTCAAACATAGACTCTCAGGGAAGTCATACTGTTGATTTCCATTGGCTGTTAGCATTGTCACTCATAAGCATGTGCCCGTAATTTCTTGAGCGACGCTAGGGCACTGCTTTAATCAATAATTTAAAATTACACATTTATTTGAAGCAGTAACCGTAGACTATAAAATGTTACAGATTTACAACAACTGGATACAGCCAGAGTCCTGTTAAGTTTTCCATCAAATTTCTCATTTTAAGTTTAACGTCCGATTTTGTCATTGAGTTACGTAGTTGGTCATCGTGCATGTCAATAAAAATACCTCTCGTCAAGTAGGCGGGTACCGCGCAGTTTTAAAAGGGCATAAAATAATGATATAATAATAGGGAAAACCAGTTTTGTTAGTGGTGTTAAGCATGTTGCTTCTGCAGTCATTCTGCATTCATCCCAAGCAGACTAGGATGTTTCAGGGAAGAAATGTGCTGGCTGGCTGGAGGAGGTTTGGAGCACAGTGTACCTCCAATGGAACATGTGTGCAACGCTAGGCAGAGACAGTCCCACCCTGTTTTGCCCGTGATGATCATCAATCAAGGGCAGCGTTTTACAGCACTGCAGACCACCAACTGCACTTGCTAGGCAACGCAATTAAAACCAACTTATTTCTGGACTAGTAAATATTTCCTTTCTTCCTGTCTGAGGGACTATCCGGTTAAAGAAAAAAAAAAAAGTTTAAACAGGAAAAAGTATTTCGTGGAAGAATCTCAGGCATGCAACCAACCCGTGGCTGGGAAGATTCTTTTAGACGGAACTAAATCTCAAATACTCCCTCTTCTGTTCCCCCCCATGACATTTCCTTGACTTTGCCAGAGGACACATAGTACAGTAGTAAATTCACAGATTATTTATTGTCCTGACTTAAAATACGACCATAACTGATTTGATGTTTTTACCAACATACATAAATAAATAAAAAATAAGATAAATAAAATAATGCAATTTAATAGACAATATCACTGCACATAACATGTATAACATGTATTAACACCGTGCATAACATGCATTAACACCTTGCACAACATCGTAGAAGATTAGTGCTTTAAAAAACAAACAAACAAACTACCAAGCACACATACAATGCACACATACCGTGCATGCACAGTTCCCTGTACAGTTCCCCCACATAATGTGTGAAAGGTGCTGTGACCCCTAATTGCAAATGCTCTGCCCCCTAGATGCCAGAATTATACACTGCAACAAAACAATGAGCTAATAGCCTAACGTTTATATCTTTGCCTATCACATTTCCTTCATGTTTCAGATTCCCTTTAACATGCGCTGTGCATCCCCTGCCTGACAGGTTGTTGTGAGAATGTCTTAGCCACAGAAACTGGATCTACTGTGACCTGGTTGTGGAGCAGGCATATGTTATTATGGAGCACCTAGGAAACGAAAGGGGGGCATTTCCCATGGTGCACTGCAGTCAGTGATGATAAACCATTCACAATAGTAACATTAGCTAGACAATATGTTCTCCTCTTTATTTTTACAATGATTTAGGCAGAGCATTCATACTTTTTTCTTGTTGTATTAACCTGTATGGCTTTTTCAATACATATAATTACTAGGAATGGCACGATCCAGTTTTTTCAGTCCCGATACCGGTACAGATACCGGCACTTTGGGTATCGGCCAATACCGAGAACCGATTCGATTCCAGTGTTAAATTAAGTTTTAAGTTAAGTTGCAAAGTAAATGACAGCCTATCTCTATTTTAGGACTTAGATGCATTTTAGAAACCATGGTCTGCAACTACAGCAAAGAAACATAATAAACAAAAATACAAGTCTGCAGAAAGTCAGGAAGATGAAAACTTTCAAAAACAAATTGTTGCCCCACACACACACACACCACCAATATGTTATGCATCTTAAACTATTTAAAACACTTAATGAGGGTATTTTAACATACAGTATTGTGCGTATAGCATAATCAGGGTTTTACCTCCACCTATGAAATCCTGCAACTGACAAGAACTGCTGTAGCAAAATGCGCACCACAACATCCTCGCTGAAGGCACATCCCACACGAAACTGGACGTGTGCATGCACCTGCATGTACGCGTGTGTGAATGGTAAATGGACTGCATTTATATAGCGCTTTTCTAACCTTTCGGCCACTCAAAGCGCTTTACAGCATTTTGCGCGTGTGTGTGTGTGTGTGTGTGTGTGTGTGTGTGTGTGTTGTTGAGCTTTCAGAGCTTTTTATCCCCCCCCCCTCACCTTGAGGTAAGAAATTACCACTTGAGTTTGGAAGGTGACTTACAGCAGGCGTATTAGCGGTGTTGATGGTGTTAGCATGGCTAGTGCTGCTGTAGAAAAGAAAAGGCTCATTTCTAAAGAGACCAACGGTTGGTCATCTTTTATCCCTCCCACCCGAAGAAGGTCAAGAGCATTGCATACAGAGACCGGGCTAGGTTAAGAAGGCCAGAACAACATATGACTCCAGACGTGTAGCCGTGAAGCATCTATGTCTGGGCACCTAACATTTCATGACACACATGTGTACACGCTATACACATTTGTGTGTGTGTGTGTGTGTGTGTATATATATGTGTGTGTGCGCGTGCGTGTGAGATATTAGGTTTAGACGTATGCTATACACGTGTATAGAATATACACGTTTATATTGATCATGTATAATATGCCCTGAGAAATACAGTAAGTGTTCTCTCCTTGCTCTTGCTGCTGACCTCATATTAGTCATTCCCTCCCATGCAGTGCACCCAGTTGAACAAAAGGGCACCGTTTACCGCTGAAGGGCGAGTGGAATACATTCAGTTCCACACTATCACTTACAGACAAGGATGGGGCTCCGGTCGACGGAAAAGGGGGAAAAAGAACTAGTCATTGCCGTGTTTTCTCCATGCTCAACATGTGGTTACAATAACAGCCTGCACCACCTCCCCCAAAACACCCACCGACCACCTCCCACCGCTCCCAAAGTCTGTGCAGATTCTCCTTGCAACACATCAGAGCAGGCAGTCAAATAAATATTAAACACATTGTTTCCCCTACTGGGGGAAGGGTGGGTCACTCCTGGCTGTACCGCTAACCAACACCAGTGGGCGTGGGAGACCGGGGGTGTTCAGGAAACGGATGTTGTACAGCCGAGCCAGAGCGGCAGAAGTTAAAAGGAAGATG
Organism: Typhlichthys eigenmanni; assembly: GCA_027564635.1. Classification (NCBI taxonomy): domain Eukaryota; kingdom Metazoa; phylum Chordata; class Actinopteri; order Percopsiformes; family Amblyopsidae; genus Typhlichthys; species Typhlichthys eigenmanni. Next base: position 8,543 of record JAODUK010075319.1, on the reverse strand, counting down.
ACCATATACAGCTGCGGAACAAATTATTAAGAGACCACTGCACACTATTTCAAATTGAACAGTATAAATACACTGTAAATGTAAAAACATAAATAGAAGAATTCTATAAATACAAATCTAAAAATACATATATTAAATAAAAGATAAAAATGTACAATTAGTAGAGATCTGAGAAACTGTTGCAGTGGTCTCTTAATTATTTCCGTGGCTATGTGCAGATGCTTGGAAACAGGATGGAAGCCACTGGCCTCCCTCAACTGGGACAGCAATGTGGGACATGCATAAGCATTATCAGTCAACAAGAAACACAAAACTGTGAAAAATGCTCAAATTATAAATGCGCAGAACAACAGAAAATATGTAATTTCTATTCATCTGTCCAAACGTGTCTAGATGTTTCCCAGTAGGTATAGGAGCTCCATGCATACATGCATTAGAGAGAGAGAAAGGCATTATTATCATTTCTTGCTGATATTAGCAGGATAAAATATCAAAATATCTATTGTGGTTGGCTACAGACTACACAGGCAGGCTAAAGCTCAACAGCACAACATAATGTGTTGGTTATAGCCATTAGCATCTGTTCCTGCAGAAGAGACTGAAACCGTGCCTGGGACGGTCTTTGTTAAACACCTGACTTTGAACTCCGACTCACTTTCCTGTCCCGCAGCAGCAACAACACAACGTGTGGTAACAAGCTGTTGCACTACAGGAATGGCGATAGTGTTTTTTTTTTATTGCCATAATTGTTATGGCAATAAAACATGTATTGAATTTTGTCAAATTCAATAAACACTGATGGCCATTTCAATGTTTTGAACTAAAGATAGAATTATGCAAAAAAATCAACAGTTATTCCACTGTACTGTGCAGGCCTACACTGTAACAATGTAAATTGCAAACCAATGATGCCACCTTGTGGAGAAAACTGGTTATATACTCAACAACAACAGCGCCAGTACCTGCTGATGATGTTAACATTATGTCCTATATATTGAATACCGCTGTATAAAACAAGTACTGACCTTATAGGGCATGTTACAAATTAATGATAAGAGGAAGCCATTACTGGGTGAATGATATTCGGCCATTTTCATTGACACATTGCTGCCTGTTGCCCTACTTAAAAAGGTAAAGAAAGTGATTGTAAGCCAATACACATTTTGTTAAAGTCACCAAATATTTAGTTGCGGTCGGCTAGCTCTGTGCATGCTGAAAAAAGATTGTGTTTCTACACAGCCCTGACTCCATACACACAGGAACACACTAATATATAATAACAATATCCTATCCTTCTCAATGTGTTTCCAATGTGAGCTTCTGAGGAAGCATCCTATAGCAATGTGTTTTGTTTTGTTAGAGTTCAAATATCAACAAGCTTTCTGCACTATAAACTTTAATTATTACTTTCACTTCATTAGTGAGGAGGTAAATGTATGATTATTCCACAAGGGAGAGCTCCAAGCGGGGCCGTAGAGATTTATACCAAAACAGCAGAATGGAGACGACAGTGTTTTCTTTTTAAACTGCTGTTATACTTTTAACAGAAGATAGATATTAATAATGGTTGAATGGTTACTAAAAGACAATTTGCTAACATTGTTTTAATATGTTTGCTGTAATTTCTATTTTGTACATTCTAAAATGTAAAGCATTAATTGAAACTGCCATGAACCAGTTGACCTCGATAGTCACTTGAGCTGGGTGGTGTGTGGCAGGTGCCTTGAGCTGCATTCCAGTTACCCATAATATATCAGTATATACACAGTATATGCCAGCATAAACCACATCACAACCATATACACATGCTCTCATTTGTACTGAGTCCTACGCGGCCACAATTCACAAACTGGTGTGTGCTTTTCGTAGAATTTGCTAAAAATGTTTGCTTTAACAGGCTATTAAACAACATATGGAAAATTGCTATGGATGTTGCATATTGTGGATGTTGCATGCACTAGCATTAAAGTAAGGGTTCATCTACCAAAGTATGGAAACATATTTAGAACAACACTGTAAAAATAAGATTCTAAAATAATAATACCAAAACAAACACCAGAGGGTGATGTCTCAATGGTCAAATCGGGTTAACGAGGATTATGAATGGCTTACTGTATAGAGAATGGGTCTATTTAGCAATAGATGATGACACCATGTTTGTAACTTGATTACTACCTCACTCAATTACAGTATGGAGCCAGCGTACTGGTTCACATTTGAGCAAACCAGCGCGCAACTCAGAACTGCACTGACCTTTGATAGGAGAGATATCAGCAATACACAACAGCAGGGGATCAGTGTTTTCAGCATACACCTGGAATCAACACAGGGAAACGGGGTTACATTTACACAATTAAACAATTTGCTACACTCATTTGTTTAGGGATTGAAACCAGCATTACAAAACCGTTGTTTTAGTTTGTGGCTCTAACAGCCAGCATGCCGCTAACCTGACATGCCAGATGGATTGTTATTCACAAGTCTCATCTAGGGTCATCTGGGATGCGTGCATCGAATCAGTTTGCAAAATGCAGGCACTTTCAAAAAATACTTGGCAGTTGATTGGATGAACCATCTGGTCTTTTTCACCGTCGGCACACCTAAACCACGCCCGTATTGCCATCAACCTTGACGCTGATTACTAAGTTCAGTTGCTACTCGGACACATTCGCTATGATTCTCAGACTTTCCAGACTGATTCTTGTGGCAAGATTAAACTGATGGTCTCACGAGGCTAGCAAGCCCCTCGACCTCCTCCCCCCAAACCTTAGTGCTGAGGTCTCAGAAACCCTCGGAAATCCCCCTTCCCCAGAGAACTACCACAGCCAACCAGAAAATCAGTTGTTTATTGCCAAATGAGGATATATACCATTCTCTCTCATCGTATAGCTGCCGGCCACCACAGCCAAGTCAGCTGGTGAGTCAGACCACCACCAGTACCACATTCCTCACCACATTCCAGGGAGTCGAAAGACGCTTCCAGTTCTCTGTGGGGCAGCGGGCCTTTTCTATCAAGACAGTGGTTGTATTGAAAAATGTTGGCTCAAACGCAACACAGACGTGTTGGTAAAAGACAAATGTCGTGCAGCAGAATAGGCTTGTGTTGCAATTATGATGTAGAATAAAAATATGAATAGCTCTGTCATTGAACCAAAAACAAAATACAATAAAAGATTATGTTGGTGAATTTATTGTACTTAAAAACACAGAGCAGGACATAATTGATCTTAGGGAGACTTAAAGTTGAAATACTGGAGAGTGCATTAAAAAAGAAGCTATGAAAAAGACTAGCTAATTCCCTTTGATGACAGCAGTTACAGAAATGTATTACTCTAAATTAATCTCCATTACAAAATTATGATTCCAAAACAAAAGGGGGAAATCAGAAAGAAATACACATTTTGAGTTAAATGTATAATGCATCCTACTGTACACAGAAGATCGTATAAACAAACACTGTGCTGCTTGAGAACAAGAGATTCTTAAGTTATGTTTACAGTAAAGAACTGCCTCAATAACGATTGCAACTGAAAGAAACAATGGCATGTCTGCACTACTTCCAGGTATAACCGGAGATGTCTTCATATAAACAGAAAGCAGGCATACCAGCGATTGACCAATCTCCCTCAAGCAATAACGTTCATACCATATGCCCGTAATATGAATTAATGTCGGACATGTGAATAATGGACTTCAATTATTATTGTACAATACTGAAACCAAATATGTTTGGACTATGTTCCAGTGTCTGCCAGTTGCTAAGCAACCACTTTACTTAGATTGTTGTCCCATTTATGATTTGCTATGGATCTGTTTGAGTGAACTGTAGGCTGATCTTGGCAAATGACTGGCATGGTTGCTTAATTAAGTAGTAGCCTATAGTAGCAGCAATGAATGTGTTGACTAAATGCAGCATAACAGACACTTGCATCGCACAGCAATGGCTTTAGACAAGTAGTGTTTACACATTTAGGGGTACGCTGTGATAACAACCAGTAAGCTCGAGCTGGATAACTATTCCAAAGCTCCTCCTACTCATTTTAAAGGCCTCAGCATAGTTTCTCCAAGGCCTGTCAGTGTTATTAGCTTCTCTGATAATAAACAAAGAAACATCACATACAATTTTAAAAATTACATACTGTAGATAAGATAGATAAGATAGATAAAATATGCTTTATTAATCCCCTAGGGGAAATTATGCCGATTAGAGTATGTGAGCAGAGCTGAGCGGTTGAAAATCCCGCAAAATCTACGCTCCGCTCCACTGCTCCATCGCTCGAGTCCACTCCGCTAAAAACCGAAGAGATATAATTACACATATTAAAACTACCATACATAACACGCTATGATCACACAGCTACAATGGGATGAGCATGTCCTGACCTCGTTACCGGCTGTTCACAAAGATCGGAGCGGTAGCCTGATTGAGCGATAGATTCTCGCCCGCTCAAATTACACTCCTCGCTCAAGTCAAATTAGTTTCGCTCCACTCTGCTTACATACCACGGTTATTAATAATAATAAAAAAAAAACATATATATTTTATTTATAATTAAGATGATATGGGATGGGGTAGGTGGGACATCATGAGAACATGCTCCATTTGGAAAATGTATTTCCCTGAAAACCTTCCTGGAATCCTCTTTCCGTGAAAGCGCACCTACGGTAGAAGATTCCCATCCAGTGTCTCTGAGGTGTAATGTGTGTTCCCTGGTTCTGAAGAGAAAACAGAGGCTGGCAGCACGGGGATGAGCAAAGTACAGGTCTATAAATAGCCTCTCAGCGAGCTGTACGATCACGTCCCACACACTCATTTTCACCACCTTTGCTGACATCACAAAATGGCCTAGCCTACTAGCCGTGTCAGCTATTATGCCACCTTCATGTGCTTGTAGGTGGTTCCTACTTCGCACCCAAACCAGTCTCACGGTGACGTCGGAATATGTCGTGTTTAAGTGCTTTGTTGTCGGTGCAAAATGTAAAGAACAATGTTTATTCTCTGTTGGAATACAGGTGCATCTCAATAAATTATATTGTGGAAAAGTTAAGTAATTTCAATAATTCAATTGACAAAGTGAAAATTGTTTATATATATATATATATATATATATATAAAAATAAAATTTTCACTTTGTCAATTTGTGTGTAATTAATATATAAAGATTAATTACACACAAAGTGAAATGGTCCGAGGTTCAAGCCTGTATGTTTAAGGTTAGGAAACCTTCCATTAAAAACCCCCATGGGGAAAAAGGGGACGTAACCTTGAGAAGGGGTCAGAGGGAGGAATCCCCTTTCAGGACAGCTAAGATAAGGTCAACAAGATTTGGGGATGATCTGGGGAGCTGTGTCATCTCCTGGTGGTGGCCCACTGGGTTTCATCACCTCAGGCGTAGTCCTTCATTGCTCCCTTCTGCTGACAAGCAAGAACAACCTTGTTTCACTGGTCTTATGTATTTTTCTACTATTCTGAGATACTGAATTTGGGGTTTTCATGAGCTGTAAGATGTAATCATCAAGATTAACTCTGTACTCATGTACTCAGTGTTATAAGGTTAAGATCAAGGCTCAAAATGATTTCCTCTTCTCTTCAATGTTGAGAGGTTAATCACCCAAATTCTGTTAATTTCCCCCCACTTCCAAGTCTGAAACTCGTATTTACCCATAATCCCGATACCACGTGAAGGCAGCGTTAGTAGATGGCACTAGTCGACGGTCATGCAGACCGGACCAGAAGAGAGCGACGACCCATGACCTTCTCCCCTGTGTGTGCACGCAGTGTGGAGGAACAAGGGTAGATCATTTATCCACTGGTTGTTTTGGCTTCCAGCTCTCCTGCACCTGCACCAGCTGTTGCATGTGCCGCTTATGTTTCCAAACAAGCTGGCTCCATTAATCGGGTGAATGGACCTTTGCGTTTACCTTCAATCCCTGCTAATTCACTAGGCTCTGTGAGCATACTGTAAGAAGCAACCAACAGTTTAGCGACTGTATCGGGTGGAGATAAACCTCTAGTTCTATTTCAATTTACTTAAATCTTTGATGTGTTACTTAAATCTATGCAGTTTCTCACTTTAAGCTACACTCCTTGACTTGTGTCCAGAACTGCCCTTGTAGATAAAGTGACGTGAACAAAAATTTGTCCGTTTTAACTTCTCCATTTCTCCCTCTACAGAGCTCAAAGGCTAACAGCATGCTCTACACATACAGTCACACACCATTTTCATCTACAGCAATACTCTTCCATTCAATTCTAAATGATAAATACATTTGAATTGACTTCCTGGCAACAACTTGGTGCTATTTATGTCTGAAATGATAAGTGATATGTTGTGCAATACATAGTTTTGACAGAAAGGTGGGAGGTAGTTGTTATGTGTATAGTACACACAACATACACGGGTGGTACTTCTTGGAATATAACAGATGAAGTAACACAATGTTTTCCAGGAACATAACACTCCAAAGCAGATGTAGCATGCATGATAAGTCACGTGTAATTGTTGGGGAGTGTCTACATTTAATTTACAGACAGATCTATTGTAGATTTGGCCATGTTAAGTTTGGTCTTGAATGAGGATCATAAAAAGTACAGCTTGCTTAAAGATATAGAAAATAAGACTCAAAATCAGCGGGAAATAAAAAGTAAAACCCAGACTGAATAGTAACCGCGCACACACAAATATCTGACTACATCTACATGACATGCAAATTCATTTGAAAAACAACAGTCATGCCAGTGAAAAAGCCACCACATTAACATGTCACGCGTCAGAATGTGACAGCACATTTACGCTACTCTAAATCAGAAATGGATGGTGTGAAACATTCACATAACATTCTATATAGCTCAGAACTGATGAATGGTGACTACAATCAGCGTCAGGCTGCTAACCAAATAACAAACGGGAACAGACGCAGAGGCTTCATTCAGCTATGCTGCTCGGTTGCCAAGGCAACAGGCTCCTTGACGTCACCATCCCATCCCCAACCAACAGGTCCAAAACAATAATGTGGCTAGGCTCCAGTCTACCCTGTGGTCAAACTGAATATGGCACTATGTTTTTACCATCTGGGTAATAGAGAAGCGTTTACATGAACACCTCTATAACTAAAGCATATGAAAAATAATACAAGAGGATTTGATATATTTACAGCAGGAATAGCCAGTATAGCTGACGCCATGAACAAAGAATAGACATACTGTCATTTATTTTCCTAATCAATCCACGATCAAAACAGAACTGTGACCGAACACTGGCCTCTCTTCTAATATGTTCCACAGCAGTGGTCTAGAAGGTTGAGTGGGTTTAAAGGGAGGTGAACACACTACTCATCATACTGGTCATGTAATAACAGGGGCGGATCACAGAGCCTGATCATCCCAACATGCAGGCTGCAATGATCATCCCTCAGACCGTGACGTCATTCGGGACGCAAACAAGCTCCCTTGAGACTTTTGAGGGGGGAGGGTGGGGTGATCTTTTTGTGTCTGAATATATAGGGCTGTGCAATTAATCATTCAACTTTTAATTGCAAATTCAGCTTCTGGCGATTACTAAAACAATGTACTCAAGAAAAAGTGATCATTTCACATTACGTGATCATTTCACATTACGTTTTGCAAGTAAACTCTTATTTTGTCTTGTGAATGACAACGCATGGCATTTTCACCCCTCCCAGGGTGAAAAGTGAGATATAAATGAGTAAAGTATCAAGGGAAATTGAAGGTGTTTTCACCATTGATTTGTATCACTGTTTCATTGTTGGTTTTTTTAAGTGCAGTAACTGTAACAATTAAAATAAACGAGTAATCTTGTTAAGTTATCGTCATTTCAATATTGACCAAAACTACAAATCGAGCAGCCCTACTCTATATTTTACATCAGCACATTGACGCACAGTGTTGTTGTTTGGGTTTGTGACTCAAACAACAACACTGTACTTGCCAAGGAGCCAAGAGGCACGCACTGCTCTCTACTCCTCCCTCTCTACACACGCAGGCTTGCACCGTTCCGCTTGCCCTCCCTTCACTGCCAGAAGCAGGCGTGCGATTGGCCGAGGATCACAAGGCAGGAGAATGTATGGAGTGCGCGCACGCATCCACGGCGCTCACGAAACACCACCAGGGAGGGCCTCGTCACAAGACAGACTACACACATGGCATGCTGTATTACCACATGGTATGCTGGCTGCTCATTGGCCGAAAAGGGAAAGCTACAAATTGATAATTATTAGGTTGGCGGAAAAAACAATCGGCTGCTCTTTACCCTCTCTGGATAATACCGCCAGGTCACAATGTCTCTCCAGAACAGACAAGATTGTGCATGACTACCTCCACCCTGGACATCATCTGCTCAGCCTGCTTCCCTCCAAAAGAAGGTACAGGAGCATTAAAAGCAGAAAGAGAGTTTTTTCCCATGGGCTGTCAGAACCCTCAACGCCCATATGAGCCGGTAACATGTAAATAACCTCCACATGAGCCAGTATTATTATGTGTTGTGTATACGTGTGTGTGTGTGTGTATATGTATGTATATATAT
>JAODUK010075308.1:0-15992 GCA_027564635.1 Typhlichthys eigenmanni | reverse complement strand
ACATGGGAGAACCAGGAACGACAGCCACCCAACCCAGCCAGACGTCACCTCCCCACCCGAGTGCAGGCAGAGCCAGCACTCAGCACTGTAAAGTAAAGTTTTTTAACATCATCATCATCATCATCACATATATACTTTATTGTGCACCTAGCATTCTACACTCTTGTTCAGAACACTGCTTACAATTAGTTGCAGGTTATTGGTCCATTGGCCAATAAGACGGTAGCTAGGGCTGCTGTGATTGGTCATCTGGAACTGGAAGATGTCATAGCGATCAGGGGCGTTGCCGTTCTGGTTAAATAACACACTGGTGCCCGCGCTGCCTACACACACACACACACACACACACACTTAAAGATCGTGTAAAGCAAATACAGATTTACTTGGAAATACTTTACATATGTTAGAAACCCATTCCTTTCAACATGTGAGAACAACAGGTTTTTATGGGAGGGCCAGAAATAAGGACAATATACGTAGTTGGTCCCCCAATATGCATACCCCTCCCCGTAACACCACGAGGATATAAAAGTGCAGAGAGCATTCGAATCAGCTCAGTTTATCCTGCTCTAATGCAAGTTATTACCTACAAAATTGACCGTCCTTCAACAGCCTACAATTCCATATCTAAATCACTTACTGTCCTTTAACAGCCTACAGTCTGATAGCTGTGCCTTCATTGCAGAAATAAGCACACAATGTGGTTCAGAGTCAATGTGCATTATTTGAAAGCTACTGGTTTAGTACTGCTAACACCCGGCTGCCCAATCCAGTCGGCATTCTCGTGTTCAAATCAGCATCCAAATAATCCAACTGTCAAAAAAACTAAATATAAACCACATATCCAAACGAAAAATCCAATCCAAAAAGTTGTAAAATAGATTTACTTGACAAGAACAGCAACTCACGGCATCTGTAGGTGTAATACCAAAAAGTGATCTGCTAAATAGTGGTCTAGCTATTAAAAACAGATTTCTGCCCAGGAGAGCATATATAGCCAATCCAATCATTTTTACTAGTATGCATTAATTTAAAGTGAAAACACAAGTCATAAAATGCACGTCTACATTTTCCATTCAATGTTTGGCTAAAGATACCTTTTTGGCACAACACCGTGAGATGGAGTTTACCGTAGAACACGCGATGGGTGTGGTAACAGCGCCTTCTGCTGACCCATCCCCAGCACAGAACAGATAATGATTGTTATATTTTCACACTTTTGAAACGGAATTTTGTATACTTGCCAATTTTTTATTAATCCAAATGTGTTTGTTTTTGTTTTGAGACAGTTCAAATTTCAACATCACTGACTTCACCTTTAACCTCCGAGGGGGCTGAAGGATTTCATTCCTTGGTACAAAGCTGGATCTTCACCATAGTTGTTGTTTCCTACATCTTTAATATAAAGGTGCTTTTGTTGTCACATTCATACATGTAGCAAAATGTGTTCTCTGTTTTTTGGATGTAGGGGAAACTGAAGCACCCGGAGGAAACCCACACAGACACATGAACACGCACACTCCACATAGAAAGGCCGGGACGACTGGGGTTCAAACCAGGGACCTTCTTGCTGTGAGGCCACAGTGCTATCCACTGGGCCACCGTGCTGCCCTGTGGTTAGTGTGGTGGTGGTCATGGTTACTGCACACATCTTCTGGCTCATAAATCACCTGCCCCCAATCCATCACTAAGGTGACAGCTAATGACCCTTGACCTTTGTCTGGAGGTGAAGGGTTATAGGGTGCCCTTCCCCCCACCATAGCAGACCAGATGTGTGGGGTTCTACAGACCATTAGTACCAGAGAGAGAGTTTACATGTCAGTGCCATTACCTGACAGAGAGAGAGAGCGAGAGAGAGAGAGAGACTACAGTACACAGTATGTCATTACCATTAAACCTGACATTGCATATGTATGCCAGCAGGAGGCGCCCCTCCACAGGGTCCATGTGGGGACAGAGGCCAGTGGTCCCGGGACACAGGGCCTACTGCATGCGGTGCAGGGCGTGAGCCACAGCGTAGACAGCATCCATCACGAACTGCACTTTCCCCTCCTGCTCATAGGATGAGTCCTTACCAATGTGCTCTGCTCCTGGGGGGAAGGGGGGGGGTTGGAACCATTAAAGCTGACAGAGCGAGAGGTGCACTAAAGCTTCACTTGGTCACTTTTCATCTAAATAAAAGGGTAACCTGTAACTCTACGCACACACACACACACACACACACACACACACACACATAGAGAGAAGCAGGCAGACAGCTACCGGTACATTTCTTGTTGTGGGGGTCTGGACTTATTCCTGGTTGGTTCAGTTTGCACTGGAAATCACCTTCCCAGAACTCATCGAACCAGATGTTCCTTCTGTTGTTCTCCAGGGAATGACTCATGAAATACTGATCAAAGCCTACAAGCACATGCGCGCACACACACACACACACACATACTTTCTTAGTAGGGACATGCATTCTGTTTCCAGGTGTTTATAAAACATGTGCCTAAATTCCCAGAAATCATAAGATGTTATCTTTCAGTTGGCCAGTAAATAATGGGTTATTCACAGCATAGTCTCGCTTGCAGAGCAAGCCTTTACTTGCATAAAGTCTGGGACACAGCGCTGGCTAACTGCGTCAAGACAGTTCAACTCTCATGGCTTGTACGTAGATTAAACTTCTGAGCCTATGGTTTTTGTTTAACAGAATTATTTAGAGGCTTTAACAAGGTCTCATTCTTAGATAGGATTGATAAGTGTTTTAATTGGTTATGGTCAAAATGTATAAATAACATAGTTATACAAAGATACAGCAGATGTCACTGATATGTTTTGGATGTGTGTGTGTGTGTGCCCGTGTGTGTGTGTGCGCCTGTCTCTGTGTGTGTGCCTATGTGTGCCTGTCTGTGTGTGTGCGTGCGTGTGTCTGTGTGTGTTGAGTTACTTGTAATGCAGTCATCAAGCTCTGAGCCTATTTATTTAGCCATTGTATACCGCCCCCCTGGACCATACTCTGAATTTTTAGATGAATTTACTGAATTTTTTTCTGATATTGTAGCATTCAATGCTAATATATTAATCATAGGATATTTTAACATTCATTTTAATTCTGCATCTGAACCCCTTACTAAGGCATTTCTTAATATTATTGATACTTTTGGTTTCTCTCAAAAAATACATGAATCAACGCATACAAACGGTAATAATATTGACCTTGTTTTAGTCAAAGGCATAGACGTCTGTAATGTGGCGGTGTTACCATACACCTCTGCATTGTCTGACCATTACCTAATTAAATTCAATATTTCAATCAAATGCATGCAGAACGATAATAAATTATATTATAGGGGACATATCGACAGTTCTACCATTTCAGGGTTTAGTGATAAACTGCAAACGGCCATAGACTTTGCGGGTCCAGTTGATATTCTAACAAATATTTTCAATACAACTCTTGGTAATATTCTAGACTATGTTGCTCCATTAAAATTAGCAACGCAAATTAGGAGGCCAACCCCATGGTTTACAGCTGAGTTGCGCTTGCTTAAGGAAACAAATAGAAAACTAGAGATTCCTGTTTGACACTGTTGCAAAATTAACACAGAAGCGGTCATCTCCTGATAATCTAGCTGTCACAGATCAAATTGACTCAGTACGAGAATAAATTATTGCTTCAACTCAATTCCAATCAAACCATTCTAGTCAAATAAATGAAGACGAAATGGTCAGTGGCGCGGATATACTTGTGCATTTAGATATGGTGTCCCTTTATACCCTTTCAGAATTGGTAGGTACAGCTAAGCCTATCAATTGTTCATTTGATCCACTACCTGGAGTTATTTCCAATTTTAGGGCTCTCTATAAGTACTGTCCTTATAGCTTTTAAAACAGCCGTGATTAAACCCTTACTGAAAAAACCTAGCCTTGATCCTGAAATTCTTAATTATTACAGGCCAGTCTCAAATCTCCCTTTCATTTCTAAGATTTTAGAAAAAATTGTAGCTGAGCAAATTATTGACCGTATGACTATAATAAATGATTTTAATTATTCCAATCAGGATTTAGAGCACTCCACTCTATGGAAACTGCGCTTATGAAAGTTGATAATGACTTACTGCTTACTACACAGATACTTCATCTGTGTTATTACTATTGAACTTAAGTGCAGCTTTTAATACAATAGACCATAACCTGCTCCTTAAACGATTAAAAACATATCTTGGTGCGAGTGGGGTGGCAATATAATGGTTTAGTTCTTATTTAACCGAAAGGACACACTGTGTAGCTCATGGTAATGTGACCTCTGGCTTCCATAAGGTTACCTGTGGTGTCCCACAGGGTTCTGTGCTGGGCCCTTTGTTATTTTGTATTTATATGTTACCACTCGGTGATATTATACGTAAATTTGGTATTAGTTTTCATTGTTATGCTGATGATACCCAACTTTATATGCCCCTGGAACTCAAAAACCAGTCTAACTTCAGACTATTAGAGTCATGCAATTTGGAAATAAAACAATGGATTTCTTAAAATTCTTTGCACCTAAACCCAGATAAGACGGAAATGTTAATTATTGGACTGGCCAGGCATAGACACCTGTTCAAGGATGCCACACTTTGACACTTGTAATATTATTCATAGTAACTCAACCAAAAATGTAGGAGTGATATTTTACTGTGCGCTTTCTTTTGATTTGCACATTAAAGAGCTTACTAAAATTGAATTTTTCCATTTTCACAACATTACAAAGATTCGGCCAATTTTATCTTTGATAGATGCAGAGATTTTAATTCATGCGTTTGTATCGTCACGGTTAGATTATTGCAATGGTTTACTCTCTGGCCTTCTGAAAAATAGTATTAAAAGTCTTTAGATGGTACAGAATGCTGCTGCCATAATCTTGACTAGAACTAGAAAATTTGATCACATTACTCCAATCTTGCTGAACCTCATTGGCTGCCAGTTTACCTGATTTGAGATGTGATTTTAAGATTCTATTGTTTACCTACAAATCATTGCATGGAATGGCACCTTCATATTTATCTGACCTAGTGATACCATATGTTCCATCACGAGCCCTACGCTCACAAAATGCAGGCTTGCTATCCATCCCTAATGTTAAAAGTAAATCTGCAGGATTTAGAGCATTCTCACATAGGGCCCCACTTTTTTGGAATTCTCTACCAGCTGATGTTAGGGTGCTAGTACTGTTTTTACCTTCAACATCAAACTAAAAACCTATTTGTACAGTGAGGAATTTAGTTAGCAAAAACAAAATGTGGCTCCTCTGTGTCATCTGTGTTTCTGGCCCGTGTTTCTCTTTCTCTTTCTCCGAGTGTGGTGGATGGGAGATGCTGTCACGATCCTGGAGGCTGTATGGATGGTGCGGCTCCAGGACAGTGATTGGGGAAAGCTGCCTTGGTCAAGGACAGCGTGTCGATGGCGATGTTCCCTGAGCTGGAAAGAGAACTGTATGCAGAGCCATTGAATGTGTGTTGGTCATCTCCTGCTCGGTGGAAGAGTGTTGTCACAACGAGATGTTGACATGGTCCCGAACTATGTATGGATGGTGGTGGCTATTGCTGCAGAAGCCAAGTCTCCAATTCAGACAAGCGCTATGGTTGTTAAGCGATCCTGGTAGTGTCTAGTGCTACAGGACATGTCCTTGGACCTGGGACTCACGTAGCGTCTGTCAATATCAATTACACTGACCTGGGACTCCTGCCGTGTCTGTTAATGCTACAATTGACAGACCACTCTTATTTAACTAACTTACAAAATGCTTTAAACCTTTACGATGTGTAAGTTCTTAAATACGGCACAATGTGAAAATTATTATACATAGTATTAATGCTAAATTTGGTTTGCCTACCATCACCTATTGCATCGTAACCGTCCTGGAGGGGTGGATTCCTCCCTCTGTGGTCCCTTCCCAAGATTACTTCCCTTTTATTTTTCCAATGTGGTTTTAATGGAAGTTTTTCCTTGCCCGGGGGGAGGAGCAGGTTAAGGTGGTGTTGTTATGTGAAATGTAGGCTGTAAAGCCCTTTGAGACTGCAATGTGATTAAGGGCTATATAAATAAAATTGACTTGATGGGCAGAATGTTTTTAACATGAGTATATATCTTGCTGAAACACATATGAGCTATTAAAGTCTAAGTCAGTAATGAATTATTAAGTGCCACATGCACATTTAAAGAGGTTACTTCCCCAAATGTGCGTGAGTGCATGTGTGTGTGTGTATACCATCTATACTGGCTCGTTTAGGGAGGACCGTCACAGCCCCCTCTGCCACGACTTCCACCCCTGTGATTGGTGAACTCTTCGTCCCCCAGCTGTCAGAGCCCACAAACAGGAAGTGACCTGTCAGACCTGCTTGCTTGGTCGCCTCCAACACTCTCCTGCCAGGAGAAATGACCTCACATGAACACACCACAGTTCCATATACATACATGTATGTACAGAGGTTGTCCTTGGGTACTAGCTGGTTGTGTGAGCCTTGGTTACTAGCTGGTTGTGTGAGCCTTGGTTACTTGATGTCGTCCTCGTTAGCAAAGATGTTGACTCCTCTGGCGTTGGCTGTTTTCATCAGCCGCTTAATGATTTTACTGAACTCTTCTTCTCTGGGCTCCCGAGGGATCTTCAGAGACTGGGCAATACATATGCCCCCTGGTGGACACATTGTATTAGTATGTTGGCTGCTGACCTCTACAAGCAGCTTATTCAAGAGGCACAATCCCCACCGGCCTCTCGGGAGATCTGGATGTAGGCGTCCTCGTCACTCTCTCCATAGCTGCCCTCCGACGCCAGCGTAGACACGTAGTTCCAGCCCATCGCCTTGACGATATCCACCATGGCCTGGGCCTGGTAGGTGTCCGGGGGAACCACACGCAAGAAGAAGTCGTAGTGCGTGTTGTCGCTCAGCTCTGGGGCCGTGGAGGCGTAGCTCACCTGGGGAATCTGGGGCGCTTAGATGGTTAAAGTAGGGCCAATTATGTTCATGCAACTCTTCTGTGGTTGGGTTCATTTAGATACCTCCTTGGATAACGACGGGTACATCATGTCACCAGTGATGGGCAAGCTACATTGAAAATGTTGTGAGCTAAAATACCAGTTACTCTACGTTAAATTAAGCTTAACTACACTGAAGCTACCACAAAAGAAATGTAGCAAACTAAGCTACATGTAACACGGCAAAAGTAGTTCACTACATTTAAGCTATTTTTTTTTCTATATTGTACCAAAAAGTGTAAGTCAAACAAACAAACAAAGGGCAAAACTGTTCAGTTCAACTGTTTATTAAACAATAAGATGTGTTCTCTGCTCTCACTTTCTATCACGTAAACTCAGTCTTGTCTTTATTCCCCCTCAATCACCTGCATCAAAGTCTCAGGCATCAGCCCAGTGACTGGTAGGCCTATGTCTATGGCATCACCGTCATACGGAAGGTCTGGATTGGAGTTCACCTGGTCCAGGGCAAACAGCATGGCCTAGAGAACGCTAGACTGTTATTAGAGCCGTCATGGTCTATTAGACTGTGATTAGAGTCACCATCATGGTCTGTTAGACTGTGGTTCTAATAACCATAGGCCGTTATTAGAGCCACCATCATGGTCTATTAGACTGCGGTTCTAACCACAGTCTAATAGACCATGATGAGGCTCTAATAACCTTATGCTGTTATTAGCGCCATCATCATGGTCTAAGTCAGTTTCCTAACCCTGGTTCTGGTAAATGGACTGCATTTATATAGCGCTTTTCTAACCTTCCGGTCCCTCAAATGTTTTAAATGTCTTCCTACCTAACCTCCAGGCCATGGATATCCTTGTTCTCTAACCCTAACCCTCCAGGAGAGACCAGTAGAGACCCTAACCTCCAGGAGAGACCCTAACCCAAACCTCCAAGAGAGAGCCCAACCCTAACCTCCAGGAGAGACCAGTAGAGACCTTAACCTCCAGGAGAGACCCCAACCCTAACCTCCAGGAGAGACCAGTAGAAACCCAAACCTCCAGGAGAGACCCTAACCTCCAGGAGAGACCCTAACCCAAACCTCCAGTAGAGACCCTAACCTCCAGGATAGACCCAGGAGAGACCAGTAGAGACCCAAACCTCCAGGAGAGACCAACAGAAACCCTAACCTCCAGGAGAGGGAGAGAACAGGGAACTTACTTCCAGACGATGGATGCCCTCCTTCTTCACCTCCCCACAGGCCCTCCGGTGAGGCCCGCGGGTGTGCACGGGAACCAGCCCACCCAGAGTGACGTCACCAGGGAGCTGGATGGAGGTTGGCTGGACATGCTGGTGGGTCCCGCCAACACCGACCAGGCCAATCACAGACCACATCAACCAGAGGAGGCAGGGCCAAGGGGGTGACTGATGTGCAGGGCCACCAATCAGTGAGTGATTCTGTCTTGATGACATCATGACAGGGTCCTGTCCCCTAGTGATGACGTCAACCAATCAACTAGGTAATGTGTAATACTGACGCAATGGTCTTAGTCAGGGTTCACCTTGGCTTAATATATGAAAACTATACAAATATTTACATATTTCCATATTTTTTCACTAAAATGTACCAGATTTTTCCTAATTAGAAATGTGTTTTCAATTAAACACTACAATTATCACTGTGTGTGTGTTGGTATGTTGTGGTCAAAGCATCCCAGCTCTGATCTCTACAGTTCCCACTAGAACCACAGTCACTTTCAAACACAGCATACATGGGGAGGGTGTGGGGCACTAAAACAGAAGTGTATTTTAAAAGAGATACATGTTGTACAAGTTATCTTTACTCTATTGTTTAGTATGAGCTGTTAATCTGGATTAACACAAACACACAAAGTTTAAATAAATGAATTAACATATACAGTATAAACTTTTGAAGCATATTCCATTATTTCAACATACATTTGCTGTATTACTTTCTGATATGTGTACAGATGTGTCTGTCTGTCTCTCCTACCTTCTGTCAGTGCAGGTCCATCTTGACATTCTCCACTTAAATCAGTTTAAACCAGAAGGTTCTGCTTCAACCCAGGTTGACTCCTGAATCCAGAAGACCCGATCATCTGCCAGCTTCTGAGAGGTAGAGAGAAGGGAAGGGGTGGAGAGAGAAAGACAAGGGGGTTGTGAAGGTGAAAGAGAGAGAGAGAGGGGAAAGGAACCTATTGAAATAGCTTTGCTAGTTGTAAGAGGGCTCATGTAACAGAGGAGCCCTGTTGTAATACCAATGATGTTGTTAGGGGTGCTTCCTATTTTGTTCCTGTATCTGAATTCAACAGTGAGTGAATCGACTGCACCGTCAACTCATTCACCCAACTCCTCATAACTGCCTATGACATTTGGCCACCACTTGACTCCCCTGCCCTCCCAACAAGCTTGTATTATTTTATTTTGTTTATTTTGTATATATTTCACAAATCTTTTTGGTTTAAATGTGTCCTGTTCTAGAATGTATATTAATATATTCATATTCTTGGTATATTATTTATTTCTACAGTATATGTCTTCAAGCCAAATGTTTTATATCTTTGTATTTACCTACCTGCAATGTAAGATGACCTTGTGTGTTTTGAAAGGCGTCCTAAATAAAACACTGTAACTGTATCACTGTGGGTCTATACACTGTATCACTGTAGGTCTATACACTGTACCTGTATCACTGTAGGTCTATACACTGTAACTGTATCACTGTAGGTCTTAACACTGTAGCTGTATCACTGTGGGTCTATACACTGTAAATCTATACACTGTAACTGTATCACTGTGGGTCTATACACTGTACCTGTATCACTGTAGGTCTTAATACTGTAGCTGTATCACTGTGGGTCTATACACTGTATCTGTATCACTGTAGGTCTATACACTGTAACTGTATAACTGTGGGTCTTAATACTGTAGCTGTATCACTGTGGGTCTATACACTGTAACTGTATCACTGTGGGTCTTAATACTGTAGCTGTATCACTGTGGGTCTATATACTGTACCTGTATCACTGTGGGTCTATACACTGTAACTGTATCACTGTGGGTCTTAATACTGTAGCTGTATCACTGTGGGTCTATATACTGTACCTGTATCACTGTAGGTCTATACACTGTAACTGTATAACTGTGGGTCTTAATACTGTAGCTGTATCACTGTAGGTCTATACACTGTAACTGTATCACTGTGGGTCTTAATACTGTAGCTGTATCACTGTGGGTCTATACACTAACTGTATCACTGTGATAGATACAATCTAAATAATGTATTGTATTGTAGCTTAGTGTTATGAACAGCTTTGTTGTTTACCATAGCCTTCAGTGTTTTCCCACAAAACATGTAATTAAGTCACAAAACATTATTCAATAATATTATTTACGCATATGACCACTCCACGTCTCCAACCTGTATGTTTATTGGTTCACATGTTGGTTGGTACAGTATTTACATCCATATATGGAGTATCATGAAGATAATTTGGATCCAGAAAATAATAAAACCCCTTAGTGGCTCCATGAGTACATGAGATAAGTGTTTCCGTGTGAGGACCCCTTAGTGGCTCCATGAGTACATGAGATAAGTGTTTCTGTGTGAGGACCCCTTAGTGGCTCCATGAGTACATGAGATAAGTGTTTCCTTATGTGGACCCCTTAGTGGCTCCATGAGTACATGAGGTAAGTGTTTCCGTGTGAGGACAGTAACTGGAAAATGTTCAAACGTCAGTGTATGTTGTCTTGCTCTTCCTTATTGTCTGGTGGATGGCTGTACTGATTGGTCCACATCTCTGAAGCCCTCCCCAGTGATCCGGTAGTGCACCACCCCCTCCGGTTGGCACGGCGACTTATGGACCACTGCCCGTCTGTGAGACCCCGCCCACTGCAGCAGCAGCCTCTGATTGGCTGCGTGGCCCCAGCCCTCCCCCAGGGCCGGGGCCAGCTGTGATTGGCCCTTCCATACCCTGGTGGTCATCTGATTGGTCAGCACCACGGCCAGGCTGTGGTTGGTTGCCAGGGAGACCAGCTGCTGGGCGAGGCCAGTGAGGAGGCGTGTCCTGAGTGACAGGTCGTCAAGCTGACGGAAGGGGAACGCCAGGCTGTCAATCACCAAGAGGCGGAGCTTAGGGTGGCGAGACAGGAAGTCAGGGAGTAGGTGGAGCTCTGCCAACAACTCCACGTAGTCTTGGCAACGCACCTAGCAACCAACCAAAGAGGCCATTCCCACATCACTGTTATTATTTTCCATATAAGCATTATAGTATACTGTAAGTGTTATAGTATAATGGTTGTAGTATAACACATACTATAAGTGTAAGTGTTATACTATAGGCGTTATAGTATAAGAGTTATAGCATGCGTTATAATTTTCACGATTAATCACATGATTTTCTGCGATTTATCACGATTAATGACATTGTTTTGTGGAAAATTCTATAATTAATTCAAAAACAGTGTATTGCGCACTTTTATTGTAAAAGTACTGCTAGTTAAACAAAAGTGCAATTAACATGGTTTGCAGACAAATAAAGTGCTTTTTAACAGCAGTATTCCCTAGTAGCAGTTAAAATGTTTCATGTAAATCTCAACATAAATATTAATGTAATCAAATCAAATATAAACCAAAGCTATATGCCACTGCCACACATTTATTATCGGGGGGTATGGGGGTCTAGCCTCGCGAGACCATCCTTTTTTATCCAAGTTTCAGTTTAATTTCACCGTGGAGTTGTGACATGTCATCTAGCATGTCGCGGGGGGGGGGGGGGGGGGCCTCCCCCAGAAAACTTTGAGAGTCTAACACTTAATTTCCTGCATTTTGGTCAAATGTAATGCACTAACAACAAATACTGTACATCTTAATTTATATGCTATACTCAGTTCACTGGCGCTGTTACATAGACTTTACATTAGGCTTTTATAAAACTCATTCCAAATATGCTGTTTGCTTATGGTAAATGGTAAATGCATTTATATAGCGCTTTTCTAACCTTTCGGCCACTCAAAGCACTATACAGTATTTTGCCTCACATTCACCCATTCACACACACACATTCATAAACCGATGGTGATTGCTGCCATGCAAGGCGTGACCAACCACCGGGAGCAGTTGGGGGGTAGGCATCTTGCTCAAGGATGCTTACAGGTAGGTCAACACCAGGGTTCGAATCCACACAAATCACAAATCTAACAAATAAATAGATTTATGTTCCTCCATAGACAATACCTATAGTCTTCATTACGCATGGCACAAAAATAGTGCCGACTGTTTCATTATAGTATTGATTCGAGTGGAACGACGAACGTGAAAGCCACGTCAACGGGTCAATTCTCCGTTATTAAGGAGATAATCGGAGTTAATTCTCCAATTAAGTTATAAGGATTTTTATACCAGGTAATTCGAACACTGCTCCCTCCACTGTTTTTTTGGGTGGGTGATTTGCAAGCATCAACGGTGTGTATTGCATTTAAATTAAGCTTCAGACACGAAGTACTCCGGTGATAAGAAAATTCCACTTTGCAGTGATTACAAATAACTTTGGTTCTATCAACTCTGCCGTCTTGAAGAGATTTTAAATGAAAATGTCCATGTAAGAGTTCGGTACCTTTCTCCACATTTCCCCGTATTGTATTAGTGTTATAGTATAAGCTCGTACCAGGTGGATGTTGTCAAGCAGGCTTGCCATGGTGAGGTAGTTTGTCTGGGCATCAAGCAGGTGGCAGTGTTTGAGCGCTGCGTTAGCTAGCTCCTGCAGGCGCTCAGCGACACACGTTCCTTCTGTATCAAGGAACATGGCTTCACCACACAGCCCCCCGATGCATTCTGGGAACTGCACATCTACTGCCAGCTGCATGCTGGGAACACACAACAGTGTAATGTCATGAAACATGTATATGTGTGTGTGTAGTATATATGTGTGTGTATGTACCACAGCTGGGTCTTACCCACCGCAGGAGGGCCACAGGTGTGTGTGTGTGCGTACCACAGCTGGGTCTTGCCTATCTCAGGGGGGCCACAGGTGTGTGTGTGCATGTGCGTACCACAGCTGGGTCTTGCCTATCCCAGGGGGGCCACAGGTGTGTGTGTGTATGTGCATACCACAGCTGGGTCTTGCCTATCCCAGAGGGCCACAGGTGTGTGTGTGTGTATGTGCGTACCACAGCTGGGTCTTGCCTATCCCGGGGGGCCACAGGTGTGTGTGTGTGTGTGTGTGTGTGTGTGTGTGTGTGTTTGTACGTGCGTACCACAGCTGGGTCTTGCCCACCCCAGGGGGGCCACAGACCTCGGTCACCCTGCCCACAGGGAGCCCCCCCCCCAGGGCCTCGTCCAGCCTGGAGCAGAAGGTCACGATGCTCCCTGCCAGAGCCTCTTGTTGAAGCACCTCCCACGCTGTCACTCCTCCCCCCTGCTGCTCCTCTGCTCCTTGCACCGCCTCCACCACCTCCTTTGCCTCCTCTGGGCCGAGGCCTGCCTCTGGGGAAGAGGAGGAGAGGAGAGGAGGAAAGGTTAGAAGTGACTTTTGAAGCAGCTTTAAGACAAATGTCATTTCAATGGCGTTGCCATGGTGACCTACCTGTCAGCTGTAGAATAGTGACATCACTCAGATCTTCGGCTGAATGAAAACCAGAGTTGAAAAGTTTGACTTTTACAGACGAAGAGAAAGAAAAACTAGTGATTGGCGTATTCATCGCCATTGCAAACAAGGATATCTCCACTAGAACTAGAATTAAAGTACCACTGCCCACTAAGAACCATTGTTATCGTATACTATTATAGGCCCACCTAGTTAATATTAAAGTTAAACTACATATGAACGAAATTATAGTCTAACTACTTTATTACTGTAAATATAACAAGTGAATATAGGCTACCTAAAGAACTAGACTAGCGCTAACTAAGCTATATTTACAACTATAGTTTGGCACGGACTCAGATCGAAAAGCAAAAAAAGAAAACAAATAAATCTTTCCCAGAATGCATCTCGCCGCGGTCATGTCAAGTTAACGTAGCAAGGAAGCGAATGTGATCTTACAGATTCCAGTCCCATTTTTTTGTTTTTATTCTGATCGTTTATTTATTTATTTATTTATTTATTTATATGGTACAATGTGACATAGCAAACTGACACATTGGCAATTTACAAACATTAAACATTAAATAGTTTTCATCTAAAGAAGTACTCAATGGTGGTCAAAGTAAATCACAAATATTTTTCTACCGATTCATGGTGCGGCGCTTTGTTTTCAAAATGTACTTGATACTGAAGAAAGTGTATTCTGTAATGCAATGTAATTGGCAAGCTATTTGATATCGTTTTATAGAAAGTTTTATGGGCGATTGGCATTCGCTTTCGATTTCATGACGCCACAATGTATCCTGGCTACGTCATTGTAATGCGACAAATGCATGTGCGACATGAACGATATTTTATCCAGGATTCAAGCACACACACGTTTTTCTCCTAAACTAAAAGGTATTTTTATGATTTATTTACGACCTGTGTTTTATGTAA
Organism: Typhlichthys eigenmanni; assembly: GCA_027564635.1. NCBI lineage: Eukaryota > Metazoa > Chordata > Actinopteri > Percopsiformes > Amblyopsidae > Typhlichthys > Typhlichthys eigenmanni. Next base: position 1,511 of record JAODUK010075308.1, on the reverse strand, counting down.
CGTTTCTTTACGCATTTTACTGCCACTGGGGTCAGGTGGGTAGTGTGTTTCGATTCATATTTATATATATTTATACCCAATGGTCACTAATATATCAATAATATCCTACTACCTGTACTACCATAAGATACTGTACCGTACACCAAAACGTGGAAACCACAGCGTTTTATGATTACATCGCGTCGTGGAAATAAAATTGACATTTTCCTAAACCCTCGGTTGTCTAGGGTTAATATACAAGCATTAACATTTAATCTATACTCTGCCCTTCAATGTTTAGTGTAAGCTGTTAGCTATTATTTATCGTAATATATATTATTATTATTGGGATTTTATAGGACTTGATGGAATATTGATATAATTGTGTGATGTTTATATATATGCATTACATTTATCTTTAGGGGAATATGACATAATGTACAAACAAAGCCTTATAAATGACAATTTTAACTGTACAACAGGTGACATGAATGTTTCCATATCTGCTTGCATTGATGTAGCCTACAGTGTCGTAGCCATTACGTGGCCGATCGGCCTTGCTGTCATTGGGGTTTGGGTGCCTGTGTTGTATAGTAAAGCGGAGGCCACGCCTAGTGAAGGGGGGGGGGGTCGACGGAAATAAAAAGGTAGTGACAGCGGAAAGGGAGGAGGATAGTGAGAGGGGTGGCATACAGTTTTTGACCACTTTATGGGTTGGGAGAAATGGATTACTGGAAAGTTATTTTACGGACGAGTGTTGTATGACTTGAAAAGCCATGGAGACGTCCTGGCGTGTGTGCCAAAAAATAAAGGATTTCGGACAGTAACGAAGTGTCGGAAGTGCGTTCTTAACCTGCTACACGCTCACTCACTCTAGAACGATAAGACCTTCACATTGACTTAAGGACTAAGAAAAGAAACTACGAAAGGTCAACACATACAGTATGTTTAATTTGAACATTGGAGGGGGGGTGTCAACCTCTGTGAGGATCTGGGGTCCTTCCCCATTACATTTTGACCATAAAACACTTAACTTCTTGCATTCTGGTTGATTTATATTCAATGTGTGCCTTTTCTTTTTCCTTAAGGTGTTAATGTCTTTATGTATCTAAAGGAATTTACAAAAAGTGACGATATATAATATAATAACGCAATGAGTTTCAGGCATTATAATAATAATAATAATACATTTTATTTTGGACGCCTTTCTAAAAACCCAAGGACATCTTACATAGCAAACACATAGATATTAAACATTTGGCTGAAAAATACAAACTATAGAAATAAACATTTGATATGATAAATATAGACAAAATAAAAATACAATAAATAAAATAAAAATACAATAAATAAAACAGTCAGGTGAGAGTGGAACAAAGGGCCAAGCGTCATAGGCAACCTTGAAGAGGTGGGTTTTGAGGAGTTTAGCAAACAAGTGATACCGTGGTGGAATGTTGAATGTGCAGTGGAAGTGCGTTCCAGAGTCTGGGGGCAGAGCAGCTGAAGGCCCGAGCCCCCATGGTGGAGAGGAG
>JAODUK010075297.1:0-15993 GCA_027564635.1 Typhlichthys eigenmanni | reverse complement strand
GTGTGTTGGAGCAGGGAGACATCTAAAACAAGCTGGATAGGGGCCCTCCAGGACCAGGGTTGGGCACCCCTGGCATAGAGCATTCGCTCGTGTGTGTGGGAGGGACTGCAGAAATCGCCAGGTCGCTGATTGAATCTTTGGTGTAGCCGCTGGACCGAAACCAAAGCCCGACGCTCTATCAACTTTTGCTAGGGATTCAAATTTCAAACCGGCAGCGACAGGTCATAGAAATTGCTATCGTCTCCACCAATCAGAATCTAGGTGAAGGCAATCAAGCTTTCTTGCAGAGTCTTGTCAATTAAAATAATATAAGAACCTAATAACTGTTGCAACTTTTATTTATTTTCCAGCAGCTTAAACTTTTATGTTTTTTTGTAGTAAACCAGTCTAGTGGCTTGGGTGCTTGACTCCTAGCTGAAGGGTTGTGGGTTCAAACCCCGGAGTTGGCCCGGCCACCTGCAAGCACCCCTGAGCAAGATGCTGGACCCTGACCCACTCCCTGTAGTACTGCTAATAAAATGTAATATGTAGCGGAAATGTGTTCATTCTAGGCGGCGCCATAACCGTATCGAGGAGCATCCCTTTACGGTATAAGTAAAGTGTCTCTTTAGGCGGTCATTACAGTAAGAAATATACTGCTAGAACTTGTAGAACGTGTGCTGTCTGTGTGTTGTTGTGCAATGTGTGGCGGTGGCGTCCCGTACCTGGTCGCCCCACCCAGCCTGCGTTTGCACATCGGGATTGCAGGGTTGTTCAGCTCAGCTGCCGCAGACTTCTGCCATGTTTGTGACTGTGACCTGACGCAGCATGGGTGTAACTCTGCTGTACTCCTCATTAATAAAAACAAACTGCATGTACTGCGACTTACAGTGTTGGGAATGGTTTCTAAATGAATGTAGGCATGGAAATACAGCGCACACACACACACACACACACACACACACGTCCACCCTCATCAGTCTACATTGTGTGGACGTGTGTCAGATAAGCATCTACTTCCCCACGTTGTATAAATACCTGCTCATTACACACTGAGAGGCTGAATACATCTATCTGTCATCAACACAGCTGTCACACCTCTCTGTTTCCAATAGCACGTCTGACACACACTGTGTGTGTGTGTGTGTGTGTGTGTGTGTGTGAGAGAGTGGGAGAGAGATTGTGTGTGTGTGCGTGAGAGAGAGAGAGAAAGAGAGAGAGAGTGTGTGTGTGTGAGAGAGGGAGAGAGAGATAGTGTGTGTGTGTGTGTGTGTGTGTGTGTGTGTGAGAGTGGGAGAGAGATTGTGTGTGTGTGTGTGTGTGTGAGAGAGACGGAGAGACAGAGAGACTGCATGAGATTGTATGTGTGTGTGTGAGAGTGGGAGAGAGATAGTGTGTGTTTGTGTGTGTGTGTGTGTGACGGCCCTGCCTTGTTTTAGCAGTCCTCTGGTCCTGATTGGCTGGGTAGGCCCTAATTAGGCTGACAAAGGGCACCTAGGCATGCCAAATATATAGGTGTGTTGCAGCACACTGTCAGTGTGACTCTCCTGGCACCACACATGCTGTTGGTGTGTTTCTTAGTTTGCTTAGCGTCTTAGTTTGGTTAGCATGCAACACGCACCACATATATTCAGTACATACACCTACAGACATTCACACCTAATTCTTTGTTATTCTGTTAGTTAATTAAGTGTTTGGTTTGTTTGGTTTACGGCCCATGAGCCAGGCCGTAACAGTGTGAGAGAGAGAGAGAGAGAGAGAGAGAGAGAGAGAGAGAGAGAGAGAGAGAGAGAGAGTGTGTGTGTGTGTGTGTGTGTGTGTGTGTGTGTGTGTGTGTGTGTGTGTGTAAGTGTAAGAGTGAGACCAGGTCCTCTTTGATCACCCAAGGCTCCTGCCACCATGCCTTGATGTGTGACAGCACCCATATAGTTTTATAGACAGCACACGTGCACGGGTGCAGGCGCTGGGGGGCTTTGATCCATCCAGCGGAGATGTGAGGGTGTGCCTGGCCCTAAACGCACCTCTGGTTGCCGAGGGATACGCACACTGGTCCTCAGAGTGACATCATGATCTCATAATGCCATCTTGATCTCGTTAGACCATCCATGATCTCCTCAATGCAAACGCGTTTGTCACCCGTGTATAAAACATTCCCGCCAATGTTTTCTCCAGGATGACGGCATCAGCATATGGCGTACGTAATGGTTTCCACCGGTGTGCTATAGCTGATTTTATACATGCTGATAGGCTGAGATAGAAGCAGGTAGTCCAATCGTACATAGGGAAGTTTGATTGAAATGTCTTAGCACCGCCTTAATGACAAACCATGTGCGGCAAAGTCAAACTTGCGATATCAGCAGGTCTCACAAGGCCACGTATACTCTGCAAAAGTCTATTTTCGTTGTGGTGTGTGTGTGTGCTCGTGTTTGTGCGGGACTACTGGGTCGACTGGGGAATAGAACATGTCCCCAGTGTCTGACAAAATGACACGCAGGGAGACAGGAGGAGATAATTACGGAGTGAACTCCATGACAGCAGAGATATGTTAGACCAAGGTTCACAAACAGAGTCAGAACCCCAGACGGGGTCATCGGAAGGGAACGTTTTGAATGGTGTTGACTGTATTTCTGTGCTGGCTAAATCTATCCGACATTTATGAATTTCCTTAACTGCAGTATAATGTAGCTTGCTATGATGACACGTCTGTGTAATGTCTTCATTACCAATAGGTCCAAGAAACATAGAGGAACATGTGATTTCCCTATTAACTGATCGGATTAGCATGTTATCTTAGCATGTTATCTTAGCATGTTATCTTGTCAGTTCAGCATGCTGTTAGCAGTATAATGTATTGTTGTCGAGGGAGGGTTGCATTCTTCACCGTGTGTCCTGAGAACAATGTCAGGACCACTCCTCACGTCAACAAACACTGCCAGTGCTCTTGAGCAAGGCAGGACGTCTGTGGGAAGCACAGCAAGAGAAGACCAAAGGATAACATGGCGTCCCCAAAGGATCTTAGTGGGCCCCAAGTTTTATGCACACACACATCCACACGCACACACACACACACATACACACATATCCACACACATACATGCACCATTGCACACACGCACACACAAACACACACCCACGCTTCAGCACACACACTTAGTGCGTCAAAGCAGTTGTCAGGTCGTGAGAACCCAAGCTCAAGGATAGATACTATTTGTAGTTTTTTGTTTGTGTGTTTATGTTTATGTGTGCGTGTGCGTGTGGAGCGTGTGTACTGATGAAAAGGTTGAGAGTTTATGTGACCTTTTTCAGCTGGTCTCTCTAAGGAACACACACACACACACACACACAATACAATAATGAGCAATCATCTACAATCATGTACAATCATGAAAGCAAGCAAACAGAAAATTAAAAATGTTATGTTTAGCTCTCAAATAACTTCTCGCTAGATGCTGACCCACCAATAGCAATGCTTTAAAATACTGTGTAAATAATAGCACTATGCAACAGCCTGGATGAAGCAGGGCAAATAAACTGGGGAAACAAAGAGGCATTCAGTTTCTGGAAGAGGTTTTATGTAAGAAGCATATTACAGCAGGCAGCTCCAGCCTTGGGTTTTTCTTCTGGGCTGAAAGTGTATGAAAACTAAAAAGTTGAATTTAGAGTCTGTGGTCCCTCTGCACTTTAAGCAATGTGAAAGTTGAAGTTAAATAAACCTGCGTATGGACAGTGAGAGTGAATTGTTATGCAATGTCCTGGATTCTCCTTTATACAAACAGCAGGGGTTCATTTTAAGCAGTGGCATGCAGTGAAGGGTTTAACTGAAAGACTTGCTGAAGTGCCCTTGAGCACTACACAGACTCAACGATAAGATGCCAGTTGGATGACCCTTGACATCTCCAGCAAGTACAGTTGAAATATTTATTTAATTTAATATTAATTAATTAATTAATTCATCCAAGTGTTCCAATCAGTCAAAGCAGTTGGAGTCAATATATAAAGTATTCGGTCAGATTTACACTAATGAAACTATTGTTTCTATTTTTATTTAACGTCAAAGCTCCAGTTGTAGATGTCCTTCATTCTCCTGACTGTCTGCAGACTCTAGCTTGCCTTTATTTTTGTTGGCAAGGGCCGTGGTTCACTGAGGCAGGAAATAGAGGAAATTGCAGCAATTTAACCACACTTGGTGTTTTTGTATTCGGAGCTCAGCTGATGCTGTATGTCGTGTTATAGCGTGCCAGTTTAAATAATTCATAACAACACTGCATTTTGCCATAAAAAGAGTACAAATTCCAGAGTCCAGTTCACCTGGGGACCCTTCTTTTATGGATTTGTCGGTTGGAATGTTCCAAAACTGTAACATGTCTTCTTCAGAACCTTCCATCACCACTGAACATTTGTACAATGACTTTGGAGAGACACGAACATTCAGTCCCAATAGAATATGTTATACATTTGTTTATTGTTGCTATATGGAGTATAATTGTTTTCACAAAACGCTGAAGGGAGACTTTCACGTATGAGGAAGAAAACCACAAAAGTAGTTGTGCAGTTGTTCTCTAATGAAGCAGAAACTTTTAATATCTACTTACATCTTACTCCCTGTTAGTGGTTCAGCAGGCCCGAACAAAGTCTGACATAAACATGGTTAAGTGACCCTCGGCTGGGAAGTTGTATACTTGCAGCAGCTGCTGTCAATAGCATGGATAGGCCGTCCCTCAGGACATGAAAGAGAACAGTATTGTTTGGAATGGGACACAGCCACGCTGTCCTGTTTCCAACCTTGCGTTGTTCAGTGTTGCCTGAAACCCCCATTCCTCCCTATCACTTACGATCCTCAAATGATTCCAAGCATAGGGTAAATGTCTCCACCTGCTGGCCGACATCTGCGGTGCGTAATCGCATGTGTGAGGTTCTTGCCAAAGGTCACATGGGGATTGTTTCATTCAATACGAATTTTTAAATAAATATCTATAAAATATTTAATAAATATTCAATATCTGGTATTCAACTGCTATATAGTCCACGATTTATTTTCAAGCTAACATTAGCTTAACACAGTCATTTCTTTAGCTGGTATCTTAGGGGGCGTTCTTGAACCATGATTTTAGGTTGCATTCACACATCAGCGGTGATGCCGCTTGCTATTTGCAATTCAAGAGTAATAGGCCACACAAAAGGAAATGTTTTCTTTGACGTTCAGAAATATGGTGAAAAGCAGCACCTCTGTATCATGTCCCTCATGTCATTAATACTGTGTTACTGATGCGTCAGTTAGCTACTGTAGCAGTGACAGACTTATTCAATGCTTCTCCAGGGCCTAAAAATGGAGGAGTCAGTGGAAGGGATTTCAACCCACCCCCCGCAGCCAAATCCCATCCCTGTCAAGACTGACACGTCGGGTATAAAGCTGCAAATCCATCCGTATATTTCTAGAGTGCTACTGCTTTAAGGCTCTGCAGGCTTCAGGGCTGGGTCTAGAGAGGTGGAGTCAGAGTGGGAAATATTAATGTAAACATATATAACTTATAACATATCTCCAATTTTTTCTATCCACATCTCTCAAGTCTCCCTCTCTCTCTCTCTGTGTCTCTCTCTCTCTCTCTGTCTCTGTCTCTCTCCCATCAGCCACTCTCCTGAGTTACTGTTCTAAACCTGTCAATGTGCCGGCCTCCCTCAATCATCCCACTGGGACTTTAACTACAGTCACAGAGTGTGTGTATGTGTGTGTGTGTGTGACACACACACTCTCTCCCTCCCTCCCTCTCTCTCTCTCTCTATCACCACCCACTTCCACTAAAAACAAGGCATCAATATTTGGTGAGGGAATCTGCCCAGATGTTTGACTGCATGGCTGTCTGTTGCCATGGGGGACTATTTGGTTGAGTTGACTGACAGGCTGAATGGTAAATGGACTGCATTTATATAGCACATTCATACACCAATGGTGATTGCTGCCATGCTGCTGGGAGCAGTTGGGGGAGGCGGGGGGTTAGGTATCTTGCTCAAGGGTGCTTACAAACCCACAACCTTCTGGCTGGGAGCCCAACACCCAGTCCACTAGACCAACCTGCCCCCAGGTCCATCAGATGTTACGGAGGCTGCTGGAGCCCTGGTGAAGAAGAAGAGAGAGAGAGAGCTCTCTGGGCACCTCTTGTCTATCAGGGCTTCACGTGTGTCCACGCCGTGCGGAGGAAGACACTTCCCAGAAGTTCCGGCGACATCCTTGAGACATCAAGGCTCACAGTTAGACTTATAGAGACAATATTTAGGTTTGTGTGCAGGTGAATGCGTTCAGGTACTTTTCATTTGGGTACAGTAAGCATCTGTAAGTACTTGCTGTAAGTATTTGATTTTTCACATTTCTATTATGTCTTCAGACGGTGATTTTGGAATCCATGTATCTGTGAGGCTTCATCCTTCAGAACCACAGAACCACGTCAATAGATACATCAGTATCCTCTTTGTCTGATGTGGTACCACAGAGTAGTATGTATACCGTGCTCTCACAGAATGTATAGGCCTTACAAGGAATAATGATGTGTTCCAGCGTACCTCGGACCTCAGAAATTACGAATATTACACGTTTTAATATATATATACTGTAAATATTTTTAACACATTGAAATGCAATGTTAAATTAAGTTATATTAATTAATATATATATATACAATTTGATGTGTAAAGCATTGTTCCCAGGTATGTTCAAATGGAGCATATACCTGTAAGATCATTGTCACAGCGGGCTCGAGAAGCAACTTCTTCACACCAGAGACATTTCTACTTTAAACTGTCTGTCACCGAGACACGTGGAACAGCAGAGCACTGAAAGTTTGTACAGGTGAAGATAAAGTATGTTCGAGATCTGTTCAAGGTTGTTATTATTGGACATGTTGTTTACTTTGTTGTTTTATGGAAGGTAATGTATGTTCATCAACACAAACTTCTTCTACATATACTGTGCACACACACACATTAATCAGATTATTTGTAGCATTGGTGAAACTTTATCACACCTTTTAATGGCATTATCAATTCTTGAAAGGAACACTCATATATGATCTGAATAAGTCACCACCACCACTCACAAACATTTGATTTCAAGTCATTTGAGCCCCTTTACAATTACATTACAGTAATAAATCTGTAAACAAATTTCAAAGAAATGTGTAAATTGCTGTTTATCCCATATAGTTGCACATAAAGTACAACCACTATTCATTTCTATATACATACATACTGTATATACAGACACAATACCCGTATATTAAAAACATAAACAGTAAGTAAAATGATTTTTTTTTTATATATATATTTTGTGATATTATCATAATTATAGCTGAGAGGGTGCTGATGTCAGAGACATAAAATATTTGATGATAGCTATTACAGAAATGCTTTTAGAAGCCATGAAAGCAGTGATAAACGGCCAAAAGACCCTTAGAATTTAAAGTGTCAAATCACTGCTCGAATGCAAGTATAGCAAATTAAATCACTGTTCCTTAAATTCACATATAAATTACATTATTTTGGTAGAATAAATAATTTCCTTGTTGAAAATAATCAGACAAGGTCTGAACATTCTTAATAAATAGCATCCAGCTAAGCATCTAATAATGATTATAACTTCATAAGCAATTACTGTTGTATTTTTTCTACACTTTTCTACACAGCAAAATATGTTTTTTTCGACAGAATATAATTACCATTTGTCTGAGCTTTCGTGTCAGAACAACTTTCATATCCCAATTTAAATATCTACCTTGCGGCATCTGATCAAATCAAATTATACAGTACAACACAGCTCTGAATATGTTGAAAGGTATTTCATAATGATAGACATTTATCAACAGTGTTGGGGGTAGTAACACGTTACAAAATAGTGCATTACTGTACAGTAATACATTACATTTGTCTATTACTCAGCAATGTAATGCATTACTTTACAAAATTCGTATTCAAACATGTATGTAATTACTTGCAATTAAGGCTTGTTCCCACCACAAGAAGAGTTGCTATTTGGGCTGGCTTTCAACAACTTTCCTGTTAAAACAAAACTAGTTTCATGGAAGTGCTCAAACTGAACTGTGTGATTACACAAATGTTACATTTCTCTATATTTACTTTAATTATTCAGATATCTATATTCAGACAACAGATACTGAATTGAGAAAACTTCCATTTACAATGTGTGGTGCTATAAAAGAAGGCTCTCATGTATGTCCTTATCAGTCTAGTGATTTGATACGCGGAAATATATCAAGTTTAACCTTATATTGTTAACTGGAAATTACATGACAATGCATCAAATTTTAGCAGATAAACGCACAGTAATCAATGTCACAAGTAATGTAACAAATGATTTTCTATAGGGTGTAAATACGTAAAATAACCCATTAACTTAATCATTAAAGTACAGTAAAGAGTAATGTGATAAACTATGCGGGCATATGTAAAGTTTAACGTTATATTGTTAACTGGCAACAACAAGGCATACCAGGCAATATTGCACAGAAACACAAAAGCAATGCACTGTAACAAGGTGTGTAACACATTTCTTTATACATGGGAAATACACTAAGTATATAAAGTCATAATGTTTTTGGAACGTAACGAGTAATGTGATATGCGTTATATTGTTAACTGTATGACCTTGCATATCAGGCGATGTTCAGGTGAAATGCAAAATTAATGTGCTGTAAACAAGTAGTTTAGCAACTTTCTACAGGGTAAATAAAGTAAAATAATGCATTCACTTTTAAGCAACGAGTAATGTGTAATACACAACCTTTGTGAGTGACGACCCCAACACTGTTTCTCAACGTAGTCTGCTATCACAGCCACCCATCCCTTTACCCCCCCCCCCCCCCCCCCCCCCCCCCCCCCGCCCCCCGCCCCTCCCCCCCTCATCCAAAGTGCTGCTGCTGCTGCTCCACCTGGTGGTTGTGGTCGGGACAGACCTTCTGCACCAGCCTGTAGTCGGTGCCGGTGAAGGCAATGAAGATGCAGATGACCTTGAAGGGCTTGCTGCAGATCCAGGAGGTGCGTGTCTGCGTGTCCTCGGAGTAGCACGTCTGGCCCGGGTCGTACTTGCATGGCTTGTACTTCTTGGAGCGGTTGGTCCGCTGGTACTCGGTGCGGCAGTTCAGCTCCATCATCATCACCTCCTGCTGCCTCTGCTGCTGCTGCTGGCCCTCCAGGGCCGCCTCCGCCGGGGGGAACTCTGTGACCAGCAGGGGGCGGTTGTTGGCCTGGCCGTGTGTCGCCACAGCGTCCCCTGCTGGCTGCAGGACGTCCCAGCCCACGGCCTGCGAGGGCGGGACGATGCTGACGGACAGGTTGCCCAGGCGCGACGAGTTGTGGCGGAAGTAGACGCTGAAGGTGCCGTTGATGTGGTCCACAATCTTGCCCGTCACCAGCAGGCTGTACTTAAAGTTCACCATGTTGAAGACGAAGTTGCCCCACCCCAGGGTCTTCTTGGCCTTGACCACGGGGGGCTTGGCGGGCGCCGGCGGGGGCTCGGCCTTGGCGGGCGTGCGGTACATGTACTGGTCCAGGACCTGCGAGAGGCTCTGGGACCAGCCGTGTGGGCCGGGCGCCTTGGGCTTGGTGGAGATGATCTGGAGGTCTTTGGAGAGGTGCTTGACCTTCAGCGCCGCGCCCAGCGCCTCCCCCGCTTTGGGCTCGCTGTCCGAGGCTGGCCCGGACGGAGGGCCCAGGGTCCCGGACGGAGGGCCCAGGGTCCCGGAGCCCCGGGGCTCAGGTGCGTCCTGAAGCTGGAGACAGTGAAGCGGTAGAATACCTTGTTTTACTGACATTGAGGAGCACATATCCAACATTCACTCAGTCCATATTTGGTCAATTTTGAGTTATGGGTGCCATTTTATGTCTTCTAATTCAGGTCTTCCATGACATGCAAATGAAAACAAAACTCACTGTAGCTTGCTGCTGCACATGCTCAATGTTCAGCTTTGATGTAGACCTGGTGTCTTTGTGATGCACGCAAACACACACACGCGCCCGCGCACGCACACACACACATACACACCCAGGTCAAACCCAAGGGCGCTTATGTTTTTCTTTTTTTCTTTTCTTCAAACTACATTATAAATTATTATAGTTACTTTAATTAAATAAGTAAGTAATAATAAGTAATAATAATAAGTAAGTAATAATAAGTAATAATAATAAATAATAACCACTTTAATACACCAGTACCAATCAATTAACATTATTACTAATACATAATGCATTGTAATGCAAGACTGAAATTATAACCAGTACTGGTAACGTAATGTATAGATTACCTAAATGTAGTATCTTAATCTGATTACTTTCCATTACTTTTATATTATGTCACACACAAACATTGTGTGTGACATGTTATTTGAAATGCCATCCAAAGCAATAGACTGCGTTGGCGTTCCAAATCTTTCTATTTTTGTGACCGTTTATGTTGCTCAGGGATCAGATTAAAGTAGGCCTTTATATAAATTATTGATGGATGACGTTAATGAAAGGTCAATAAGAGAACAGATGAGGGTTTTATGCATTTAGCTACTGCAAACTTAAATTTGAAAGTAATGCTAGAATTGATCAGATAACTTTAAAAAACATACCTTTTGATGGTATACAGTTCCTGTTTTTTGTAATCAGTTACTTCCCAACCCTGTGAATAATACGCTATACTTCCAATACTAGCAACTGATTTGGAGGGAATGAAGCAGAGATGGGTTTCTTTACTGGGAAGGACAACCTCAAATGAAGGACAGTAATACTGGAGCTATATGTCACAGGATAATAGCTGATCGATTGGCATCATTATGTCTCTGTGTTTTGGGCCCATGGAACAGGAATGACAGGCAGTTGCTTATGATCAATAGGTGAGAAGCCCCAGGCAAGGTCTAAGAAGGAATGTACTCACAAACTCTACGTTCAATGATTACTATACTACTCCCACACATACACAAACGTGCACGTGCGTGCACACAACCCCCCCCACACACACACACACATTATTATTATTATTATTATTTCAAATACGTCTAATCTTCTCTGGCTTTCTCATTTCCTCTATGAGTTTAGGTTTTAATCTTAGCCTGCCAGTCAATATTCAAGATAAAACTGTGACCTTCACCCTCTCTTGCTAAATAAATCTCTCACAGTGGTTCATTTGGGTTTCCCAGAGCCCCCAAATGTAAGAGAGAGAGAGAGGGAGAGAGAGAGAGAGAGAGAGAGAGAGAGAGAGAGAGAGAGAGAAAGAGTGTGTGTGTGTGTGTGTGTGTTTATTGTCAATAAAGGGGATTGTGTGTGTTATTTCATCTGCACATATTCATCACGGTTATTCAACCCCGGTCCTGGAGGGCCGCATCCTGCATGTTTTAGATGTATCCCTGCTCCAACACACCTGATTCAAGGTTGTTAGAAGCCTGATAATGACCCGTTCATTTGAATCAGGCCTGTTGTAGCAGGGAGAGATCTAAAACATGCAGGGTGAGGCCCTCCTGGACCGGAGTTGAATAGCCCTGGTGTATACCATTGTGAGCTGTGTCCTCTAAACAATGTATATGAATGAGAACACTTATTCTAAGGTGATATGCATACTCAATGCAACAAGGTGCTAACATTACCCGATAGTACCTGGTCTTATTGTAAACTTCCACACACAATATTCAGGACAATGTTACTGCAGAAGCAACACTAATAAACAAGTCTTGTCTGGAGAGTATCTTTGCTAACATGCTTTCAATTGTGTTACTGGCACAGGATAGCAGCATCTCCATAAGCCAGGCCAGGCTTGTCATTAGCCTGCTGTGTTCTGCTGCGAGGGTAAAGAGACATGGATACTATAAGCCTCATCATTAGCCTGCTCTCCTCCGCCCATGGGGCTCCTGTCAATATGGAGGACCAGGACTGGGAGCAGAGCACACATACACACACACACGCACACGCACACACGCACACACACACACACACACACACACACACACACACACACACACACGGGTGGCACGTGGCGCAGTGGTAGAGCAGTGTGATGGGTGATCAAGAACTCGCTGGTTTGAACCCCACTAACTCCTCAGCAAGTGTGTCCTTGAGCAAGGCACCTAACCCTAACTGCTCCCCCTGGTGGTCAGACATCTCCGTGCACATATTAGTGCGTGAATGTGAGGCAAATAATGTAAAGTGCTTTGAATATAAGCGTTATATAAATACAGTCCATTACACACACACACACTCAGACCTCATGAATAGATGATGCATAAAATGAGTTATTAAAGGAGTCATGTCTTATAACTACAGTAACATGAATGGCTCTCAAAAGAGCTCGTAGTACGATCTCACACTAAAGGCTGTTGAATCGTGTTCAGAGCTCTATTGCAGTTTAAGTGTCTCAATGACGCCACTATAAGGCAGAGCTGAGGAAAACAATATTCTCGTCTCCCCACCAAGTTTCTCTGGTAAACAACTCCAGAGGGTGGATCATCATTATCTCCCCTCAGCAAGTGGAGACCCGCGGCAGCACCTCGCGTCGTTCCCCCCCGTCCAGCTGCCTCTGCCGTGCTTTCCTGCTGCGCCTGTCGTCAGACACCCTTAATGCATCCGCGCTGTCCTCGCCTGCTCTAATTGGATCCCACTGTGTGACGGCCGTGTCAGAGCTCGGTGTCAAGATGCCAGCGCGGTGAGTGGAGCTGAGCAGCCGTGTGCGCGCACACACGCACGCACGCACGCACACACGTGTGCACGCACGCCACCTGTGCAAAGCCAACCGCAGCACGGGACGCCAGATTCATGTCACAAATATGTCAGGGTTTAAATTGTGACAAGCCATTCTGTATTTTTTGTATATTAATTATACTGTATATATTTTTTTAGATTTTCATTTTTTGTAAATGGAAATGTATATTTTGAGGTTAGCATATACAGTAGATAAATATGTGATACTATATATATATGTCATCCAATGGCACCCTGGTAAGACATATGAATAAGCTTCAGAGCTGTTTCATAAGCAACGTTTGCATTATAATGTGTGTAGGTCAATGTTGCACCAGCAGCTTGTGAACAACCCTCAAATATCGGAAAAGTGATGTATTGAGGGTAATAATGAAAATGTCTTCAGTATATTAACACGTCGGCGTTCTAACAGCCCTGAATACATCTTCTACCCATCATCATGTGACTATAGAAGAGTTATCATCAGGGATCTATCTGATGGCAGCACTTTCTGCAGGAAAGAACTTATTAATGTGTTAGACATCTCCGACAGATCTTCCTCTTTCTTTGTTTTTTAACATCTCAATTTCTCTCTCTCTCTCTCTTTCTCTAAAAACAACAACAACAATAATAGTTAATGTGCTCTTGAGCTGCATATTGACGTAACTGTCATTTTCAGTTGTGATGTTTTCTCACATCAGTATATTTAGTCTGTAAGAAATCTGATTAATTAAATAAAGATAGAGGAATTTAACATTTGCGTATTCACAAAGTTCTCTTTGGGCACTTTCATCGAACAATTATTATTTGTTTAATCTTACCGTTGCTGGAAATAGCCACAGGCAGGTGACTGCAAAGTTCAAACAGCGGAGGTCCATATCTCGATTCCGTTGTTTTTCTGTCTGTGAGATGACTAAACAACACGATTACTATCAGAAACAAAGACGCGAAGATACTGGAATAGAGTGTGCACTCCCTCTCTCCCTCTCTCTCTCTCTCACTCTCTCACCCCCCCCCCTCTCTCTCTCTCTCTCACTCCCCCTCTCTCTCTCTCTCTCTCTCTCTCTCTCTCTCGTCAGGCTCTGTCAATCTCCAGGTTATCTTGCGGTCTCACTCTCCACGTTCTTATTATTCTCCGCAGGACTCCTATCGTTCAAACTTGCATCCAATCTAAAAATATTAAACTTTAGGAACACAATAATATTATTGTAATAGGCTACAGAAAAAATAACGAGTGAATATGCATTCCGGGGCCTGGTTATGGCTCATCAATCCGACAAACTGATGTCTCAGCCGGTCACATGTGACACCCCCTCCTCGCTGTCCCAGTATTATAGCCACGGGAGGCTGCTAGAGTGAAGAGTTCTTCCTTGGAAATGTAAAATCACTGACAAGTTTGTTGAAATGCTGCTGCCATTTTAGCATATCTTGTAAACGTCCAGCTAACAAATCACACTAGAAGTACTAATCAAAGATGTGGCGATACTTAATTTAGGACCTTCCGAATTCAGCATAGCGACTTCGTGACTAATCCCATAGATTTACTGAAGTTACGGGGTATTTCAAATAGTGTTGGAATTTAAATTGGCTAAATGTAGCTACCTAGCTAATTAAAATGTTTTGAAAATGTTTGACTACCATCAAACATTATGTCCTGTATATTACAATAACACACTTAATTGTTAATGGAATTATGTTTGTGGTTATTTTCAGTTCTGCAGTCTAATCTTTAGGGGGGGGGGGGGGCTAGGCTAGGCCTTATCAAAACCCTGAATTCAAGAGAATATTCTTTCTTATAATGACAATAATGACTCAATCATTGCATTAGCCATGCGCATGCGTGCTCCACAAGAATATCAATGAGTGTACATTAATATGCCTATAACTCTATGTGGTTATGGAAAACTATACAATATAACAATCATGAAGAAATGTGCGATGCTGCTCTGCTGTCGCCAATATTCCATGCGTTGTCCACGTTAACGAACGTACAATACGCATGCGCATTGTAGGTTACACACGGCTGCACAGTTGCATTGCCTATTAGCAACAAATAAAGCATTATGCTACATTGATTTGAGTTTGTTCTGATAGTATACACTTCGTTGTATAGCATATATTGGAATGACTACAAGTAATGTATAGCAAATGCAGTAAACGATAGGCCAAATACCTACAATATTACCCACAATACACTGCGATCGTGGAGGATTACTTTTAAGAGCTGTTTTATACGTATATAACTTCAGTTGTCGCATTGAACGCAATATGGAGTCTATGGTATTAAGATCGTATACTGTGACTGGAACTACAATACTACCATTTGAAATGTATATTAGAAACCGTCGCTGTTACTCGTAGGGAGTAGAATGGGGAGCGGACTGGTGCGTTCAGTGAGGCAGTACACTCTTGTTTCTCTTCAGATCGTATAAATCTTTCGCCTTTTACTAAAGATTTCCGTGGAGAGGAGCATTATGAGTATAAACTAATTTTTTGATGCCCTGCCTAACGGTGGGGCTTCCTTCTCTGTAAAAACAAAGCTCTCCTTATATGTATAAATTTAGCATCTTGTTGTATGATAGATGTTTATTTACTTAGGTAGTAGGTGTATATATGTAACTCAGTAGATACAAATTAAACGCGTTCTACGTGTATGTTCGTTGTCTGAGTTTTTAATGAAATTGCCAGAGTATCGCTTAATTTTTCGGATGCTGTAAATGTTTAACCACAAGGGGACGCTCAATATCAACTTTTTGGCCGCTGGACCCTAACACGGCTAGTGGCCACATGTATATTCTTTACATAAAACGTGCAAAAAGTAAATCAGAAATGATCAAACATCACTAATAGAACCTGGGATATTATTTAAACTTGAAACTAACTATCGCCCCTCTGAATCTTGGTTTTGTCATTAGAATCTAACTGCCAGTGAAAGAAGAAGACAAATACCTGACATGGACAGCACTTTAAAGAATGTAATTGTGTGAATCGTCGTTTTTATTGAATGGCAGTGCATTTCTTCAAATCTGAGTTCAGTAGGTCAGAGCTTGACTTATTTCTGGCCCTGGATTCATGGTGAAAAAATGACATGGGATTGTAGTGATAATTGCACTACTGTAAATGAGGCCTACATATATCACTATGCTTTCCAAAGAACTTTACAGTTCTGAAAGATTCATTATCTTCTTCTAAACATCCTTCAGTTGTAAGGTTGGCATCAGACAACGTCAGGTCTTCTCGTGCGCACACAGTTCTTGAGGTAAGGACGGGCCATGGCGTCGTTTAGCTCAGCTTTCA
>JAODUK010075286.1:0-15993 GCA_027564635.1 Typhlichthys eigenmanni | reverse complement strand
TTGGGGTCCCCTGCTGGAGCTGCTGCCCCCGCGACCCGACTCTGGATAAGCAGATGAAGATGGATGGATGGATGGATTATGTTGTAGACCTCTGTGTTTATGAATTGCCTCCAGACATAAGACATAAAACCTGTATCATACAAGAATGTACATCTTTATTGTCCTTTGATCAAACAAGTATTTATAATTACAGTAATTATGCTATGAATAAAACATTAAGTGTATATTTATGTAAAGCAATGGATCAATGAATACACAAAATATTGTATAAATAAGTGTTTGGTGAAAAAGTAAAAAATATATTATGAAAATGGGCTCAATTATGTTTTATACCAAATAGCATACTCCTATATTTCACTTTAGTCAAATATTAAGTCAAATAGACTATGTAACAATGCATTTAATATATGGTTAATTAAAAAGAGATAACTTATGGTAAACACAGACTAGTTTTAGAGCAGTCATTGTGTAATGCTGTATAACAAAACAATGTTCAAAAGTACAAATGACACAATATCACACATTTAAAAAAAACGGCCTACAGTTCCCATAAGGCACCTAGAACTGCTAAGCATTAATACATTTACATGTAGGAAAATGGAAGTTTTGGAATGTATTCATCCATTTGAAACCATTACATTTTCAGGTTACAATATTTGCTTGTTTGCTTTATACCAAAACAGAAGCTCCTGTCACAAAAAGGTTACATCTTGTAATTTAATCACATAATCATGTAATTTTATGAAATATAATAATAATAATAATAATAATAATAATAATAATAATAATAATGTGCTACATTGTTAAACTACATTACACTGTTTTAGAACTACATTTGAAAGCATAGCTGTATATTATCAATATATATATATATATTGCAATATAATTAAATATATTGACGTTACAAAGTTGAAAAATGACAATTACAACACTGTCTCACTTTTCTACATTATTAGCCACATTAAGAATAGCTAACAAGACAAGAAGAAAATATTATAGACTATTTTTGGCATTACTATATTGCAAATAATTGAGATTGCAATCAATTAAATACATGTGATGTAGGCTACATATGGTTGAATTGTACATGGACAGAGCACACAGAGGTGAGTCAAATATCTGACTTGTAAGACAATATAAACAATAAACAATATTTCAAGACCATCACAACCAGAAAATAAAACAAACGATGGATATTTTAACACTGCGATTCAGGCTTGCTCATGTATGACACTTTTGGTGCTGTGGTGAGGTTATTTCATTTCAGACTCATTCATGGTTTTGCAGGATTGATTATCAAAAGCCTCCAAGAAGTAACAAACACCAGGGATGTCTGCTGGGAAGTTGGCCGGAAGCTCCTGTCTGGTCCTGGGAATGAAGATGAACTCTGGCCAATCTTTCAGCAAGCTGGGATATACATAAGAAATACGTATTAAATCATGAGGTTTTAACATAAAACAACATACAGTATTTAAAGTATTATTATTTTAATTTATAAAGGAAATTAGTGTTATGCAGAATTTAGTTTGTAAAAGCCAGATGCACATAACATATTTTTCTGTGGTAGAGCTTGCTAGGGGTGTTTAATAATTTGAGGATTACTGTGTATTTAGCAGGTCAAGAAATACTAATTTTATGAGTGTCAATGTAAATGCACTGACACAAGAAGGGAAACATGTATCAGTTTAAGACAAAAGAAAAGAAAACATCCTGTACATGTCAGTTATTCCAGAATAAGAAATAATTGGTATAATGTTACTTCACCTGTGTGTTGTGGGGCTAATGTTGATTTTTCCAGGTTGGCTACATGATTCAAATTTGTTTGCCAGTGTTACGTTGTTGCCAAAAAGGCAGTAGCGTGGCATCATAACACCAACTACACCAGCGAGCACTGAACCACTGTGGAGACCTATACGCATCTATAAAAATAAAAAAGCATGAATCGATGAAACTACACATTTACATTTACAGCATTCCCAGTAACAGATCATATGCAAATTAAAATAATCTATGTACATTTGTCAATAGCTGAATAGGTCATACATTATTTGACAATAAATTAACATCTCAATAAAATAATTTCAGATAATTTATTGCAATTTGTCAGTAATTCATATTGACGAAAGCTTTTTTTTTTTAAATCATATGAAACACAATGAAACATTGTTTTCTAAAATAGAGATACATGTAATATCAAATTAAAAACCATACTTTGTGTTGCAGTATAAGTAAGTATAACACATTTTTTCCTCGTTTACTTTATTTACAGTACAATCTCAGTCACAATGTGAAATATCTACATCATTAAGATTTATTTTGAAATGATGAGAACCTTCTCTGGAATGAACACTTCTGTGTTACAGCTGAAGTTACTTTATGTGTCAAGTGAAACATTAATATTGCTTGACCCTTACACTGTACCTGTATTGATTCTCCAGCAGGAGTCAGGACTTCATTTGAAAGATCCATCATCTTTAAGGCCATTTGTGCAATTTGGACAGCGTGAGTTTTACTCTCTTTATGTAAGCCACCAGCCACACAATAAGCATCACCAATGGTCTCCACCTGAATTGAGCATAGAATATAAATATTTATCTTTTACCAAATTCAGCAGAAAGCATTTTATTGAAAGATGCATGCAGTTGAAGGACTGTAGGGTAAAAGTTACATATAATTTGTATACATGAAGAGTAAATATGAGCAAGAGTGCACTGAACATTTGTGTGGCATAGATAGAACTATTATTAGACACATATGGAATGGAAACAGAGTCCGTGAGGAACCTCTGGCTTCCCAGTGTTTTATGAGATACATGTCAAACATGCTCCTCTCTGTAAAGCTTCTGTGACACTGATTACATTAGCTGACCTCGCCACAGATTAGAAGCAGTTGAAGGAGAGTATGGTGGTACGGTCTGTCCTAGAAGCATGTCAAGAAAAATATCTTTACCAGAGACTGTCTTGTTTTTATATCTCAACTCTGGCATCTTAAAGCAAATAACAATTGAACATATTCTGTGATTTTAATTTTGTCAGCAGTCACTGCATGTGACTACATAATAATTACATTGCCAATACATTATTTCTGTAATAGCAGATGATGATTAGTTAAGCCTACCTTATAAATATCCAGTTCCCCACACCGGTGGTCAAATCTGGTGTACAGCTCATTAAGCATAGTGACCACCTGCATGGGAGTGCAAAGTGAGCACACAGCTGTGAAGCCCACTATGTCTGAGAACAGCATTGTCACACTGTCAAACTTCTTGGCTTGCACGGTTTGGCCCTGCCATAGCTGCTGGGCTACAGTGCCAGGGAAGATCGTGAAGAGGAGGTCCACGGTTTTCTTCTTCTCTTCCTCCAGCGCTTGGAAAGCATGCTCCAGGGCAGCTTTAGCCTTCCCCAGGCGCTTTTTCAAACCATCCTGGGCCTTGGCCTGCTCACCAACGAGAACTACATCACGCAGTGCATTGTGAATAGGAATGTCTGACAGGTAAAGACCACGGCCTGTTAGCTCTTCAAGCTTGTCCACGCACGGTGAGCCCAAGAACAAGATAGTGTTGGACTCAGAAACATAGATCATTTGACCTTTCAAGTCCATAAGCTGAAAGGAAAAAGTAATTAATGTTGGGTGAAACAAAAACCTTTAAAAACCTTGCTGGTCTGGTTTGAAACATTTAGCTTTCTCCCAGAAATGTTCCTCACATACTTGCTGAGTGTCTCTATGCCTACCCATATAGGCTAACACTACCCCGTCCTAGACAGCGATTGATTGACTTTTGTGCAGTTTCAAACATAGGGAGGAATGTACATTTAAAATCATATTCCTTAACATGTTGTGCACATAAAACCCATAATGGGCTATTATGTGCACAATATATAGCATTATATACTAACATCATAATTTATATACATAACATTATAACATAATAATTGTAACATTATATAACATAACATAATCAGCCCATGCAGTTTGCTTTTGTTTTACACAATCTGTATGCCATATTAAGCATTACAATTTTGTACAGAAGTTTGGCAAAAAGCTATGTTATGTTATATGTAATCTAATTAAATACTTGTCCATGGAAATTGGCAAAATTGTGTGTGGGAAATATATTAGTCCCCATCAATCATCAAGTATTTACAAAACTACTGACTATATCATACTTAATTATTAATTATACTTAATAATAATTGTCATATAAATTAAGAAAATTTGTAGAAGGATACAATTAGCTTTTCTGTGTGAAGTCATGCTGCAATGTTCGGTTTATTCACTGATTTTTATTTGTATTATTTTTCTTATGAAATGTACTGCTACCTGCCCTCACATAAACAGCATGGCTGTGCCCTTGATCAATGAAAAGATTTGGCATTTGCTGTTAATCTCCTCTGGAGGCAAGCCTATAATTTTGTTAACCCACAAGCATATCACAAATTTACTTAGTTTAGTTTATTTTCTTCACTGTAAACTAAATCATTCTAAATTGAAAATCTACCCTTTTTAGATGTATTTAGCATTGGATATCTCATTTATATCAACCTACCGTTGCTGTTTTATCTGTACTGGAAGCACCATGCTTGATCCGAATGATGAACTGTGTGTTTAGCATGGTCAGAATACCTTGGAAGGTACATTTAATCTGGGGAGAGACTATACAGAAAAGGTCTTGGAATGTAGAGGGCCGTCTCAGTCCATCTTTTTTGCTCAACCTCTTCCTGAGCCCATGCCCTATTTGCACCAGGACCAGGTCCTGGTCCAGGAACAAATGGAAGGGGAAAGTGGTGGAAAACAGAGAAGTAGGAAGAGTTCCAGCTGAAGTCACCCGGAGAGGACTAGGGCTCAGGCTCTTTGAATCCCTCACTAATACTGTGTAGAGTAGGCTGTGCTGGGGGCTGGACTGTAAGATGCTGTCCTTGGCACCAGGAACGTCCACCAACACATCAATAGTTGTGTGATACAATAAATGTGCAGCAGCTTTGATGACTCCAGGAAAGAAGAGCCCAGTGGTTGGTTGTGGGTTGAAATAATAGACAGTAAACAGGCCCGGAACCCTGTCTAAGCATAGCACAGACGGTTCGTTTACACAATCCACTCTGCCTGGATATGGCAGCAAGCTGCTCTGTTTCAAAAGGACATTGAAGCTGTTGAGGAAGTCTTGAAGAGCCCCCCCAACCACCCTCAAAATATGTGCATCTTCCTCATAACACATCATGAAAAGCTCTTCACCAAGGGTGACTTTTAAAGCATCCATTTTGGTCCCTGTGAATTATGTGAAGAGACATATTAAGCAATGTGATCAAATTGTGAAATGGCTTTAAATGCGTATCTGTCTTGACATTACCAGTTGTGCTTGAGTAGATCTCCATTAGACCTTGTAAATGCTCTGATTGATCAATGCAACTTTGACTGTCTGCAGGGCACATTGTTGGGCTGCAAATATATTCATATCACACTCATCTTATACGTATAATAAATATTCTACCATTAATGCAATTTATGTTTTCATGTTCCTCACCTTCTGTAGTCCTTATGCAATGACGGACCAATCATTTTATGAAGGGCAGTTTCTAGTCTTTGAAACTGTTAAACAAAATTAAAATGTACTTAAAATAGCCTAAGAAACAATTTTCACTGCTGAACTAACACATTTTACAGATGTATAACATATTGAATTTAATGGTTCAATTAACAAGGTTTAGAGATTAAATCAATTAAATTAAACCTTTGAAAGTTCATAGTGGTTTATGTCTGTAATGCAGGTGCAATGTTATATAATAATGGCCTACAACAGATTTTTGAAACAAACCTCAGGACATGCTAATTTTCGGATGCTCTCTCCAAGCGTATGAATGGTAACTTTCGATCTGTTTCTTTTCTGTCGAGGTAGATCTTCGGACGATACAAGCACATTTGTAGAAATAGGCAATATATCTGCGACGTCAGTACACTCAAAGTCTCCGGTCGGCTCGTTATTTCTGACGATGTCGGAGAAAGGACACTCTCCAGATATTTTCAGTTCTTTCAGTTTTGCGCAAAACATTTTAATTTTTTTTATTCTTCTAGCCAATTATGTCCTGTCTTCTATGGTGGTAATCCTGTTTGAGCATCGGCGCTATCTGGGAGAAATTCCATCATTCCTCCACAGATTTGTAACTGAACTAATTCGCTGTCCTGTTATCCTTCCTCCAAGAACCCAAATATTCAAATGATCACCACCACAGCTAAACACATACTGTAGCCTATACAACACACTAAATTAGGCAACATTGGCAAATGATGACTGTGAACGACCATTACCAAAAGCCAATGAAAAACATCTGAAAACACTGGGCCAATCCAAGCTCAAGTGTTGTTACAGGCTGACAACCTATCAGCTGCAGAATGTGAAATGCTTTTCACGAGACTTCATGCGAGCAGTAGGCTAGTTAGGGTTTAAGACTGAATCGTATCCTAAATATATAGCATTTTATTTAAATTCGTTGTCAAACTAGTCAAATTAAAAGGCAATTTGAAATTAACCTAATCCCAGATTTTTGTAACACTGGAATTTCTCAAGTAAAACAAATATAGCCTAAAGAGCAATATGTTGTTGTTTTCATTGATTTAGGCAAATTATCAAAAATGTTTCCAAAGCTAATTTCTTTTTTTATTTTATTTTTTTAAACATTTTCACTATGTTATTTGACCTTTTACTTTTTTTTAAATTATTTATAGTCTATGGCTACTATGTGATTACCACAGAGCATTTGAAAGATTAGGGATTACATAATGGACTGAAAATAATTGAATTTATATATTGGAAGTTTTAGAGAAAGGATGTATGAAGGGTATACTTCCTTCATTTACTTAGTTGCAGTTGAATATACATTGGGCCATATGGGACTGTTTGAAACAAACAAGCACACAAATAGCCTACATTAAAAATAATGAATAAGATATATAGCCTATTAATCTACAATAGAGTTCAAACTTGACTGTAATTATGGGCAATATGATTGAAGAGACATGAGCCAGCCAACCCAACCACTTTGCAACCAGGTCAACAGACAGCAGTCAACAGAAACATTAGGCTACCCACCATCTTCCCCAGAGACTCAAGACTCTTCACAATCAACATTGGTAGCCATACCTCCACTAGGGACATGCTCTACATCATAGCACTTATAGGCCTACTCCAACTGATGTTTTAATGACTACCCTTTCATCTTCTTTTTATTACTGAAAAATAAATTATTCCTGTCTGCTCTGAAAAAGCACTTCCTTATTTATACTGCAATAATTCAGAAGATTGAATGATATAGCCTATTATGGTGTTATTAGCCATGATGACAAGATGCTGTAATTATTCTACCAGAATTGTGTTTGCTTATAATTGCTTGTCGTGTGTATATGCCCTGTCCATCTATTTACAAATGTACTGATTGGTCGCTTATAAGCGTCTGGTAAAACATGTAAAATGTAAATGCAAACATCATTTATTAACAATGATGAATTTGTCAAATAGTCTACGCGTATAAAAGAAGTAGGCTATAGGCTAACAGTGCAAGTGCAAGAAAACTGTCGTGCCAATAATAACATGACGCGATCATTTCAGTAGGCTAACGTGCACGTTCACAGACACATTACATCATAGTTAAATAAAAGGCTAATGCCTATGACATGAATGCGTTTTCTCGTGGATTTTCAACATAGGGTATCTCTGGTTTTCTCAGGCCACTCAAGCGCATGTCCATTGTTCAGCCCGGAAGACTACCTCCATCACTCGTGTCGTTGCCCCAGGTTACAGTCAACAATATCAGCTAACTTTTTGCAAGCGTTGTCTCCTACATTATTCTAGGTCCTGTTTTGAATGGCAGATGGGACGTTTCAGACACTGGCATATACTAAAAGCCCGAAAGTGTCAAGAAGAACCACGTTTCAG
The DNA here is from genome assembly GCA_027564635.1 of Typhlichthys eigenmanni. Lineage (NCBI taxonomy): Eukaryota > Metazoa > Chordata > Actinopteri > Percopsiformes > Amblyopsidae > Typhlichthys > Typhlichthys eigenmanni. The sequence continues at coordinate 8,069 of JAODUK010075286.1, read as the reverse complement.
GTACCAAAGGCTACGTTAGCCTGAAGAAGCTAACATGTTGCACACTGATTGTTGCATGCATTCGAATTCGTCAAGTCGACATAACATCATGCCAAGCATTTTGCATTAGTTGTTGTCGAATACACCGTATAACAAGTCTACAATACAAGTATATTCATTATTGAGAGATAATAACAGTGTCTTCTGCTGATATTTTGCTCTATCTCTGTCACTATAGGATGAACTCCAAGCTGCTGTCTCTGTCAGAGCAAGTAAAGCTAAAACTAAGGCTGATCGAACCTCATTAATGGGTGACTTAATTGATGATGAGGATGGTAAGTTCGCAGCTCACTTGTGCCGAGGATACTGTATAGGCTAGTAAATACTGTACATGATAGGTCTAGTGAGTCAACGAGGAGCTATTGATCAAGCCATGTATGCTAGCCTAGATATGACTGCTTGTCTTATTGCCATAGTTCCCCCGACCATACATAGTTTTACTATTTCTAGTAACAGGTGCACAAAATATGGGATGACCTGATTTGTAACTCCCTCTAGTGGGTTAATAGGGCTAGAGTATGACCAAATATAAATGGTACTAGTATTGACACAGATACAGAAGTATAACAGAACAGGTAGTTTGTCTTTCCTGTTGACTTACCAGAACAATATTATTTTGCAGATTTTCTTAATGATCCTCTCAGATCAAGAAAGAAGAAGGCTGGGAGGAGTATAGCAACAGTCAATGACTTTGAGGTGTCAGATGATGAAAGTGCTAGTGGTAGACCAAAGAGAGTCTCATTCTTGAAAACCCAAAGAATCAGCATACCCTCACAACATATGTTGTCATCAGATTTGGGTGACAGTGAACAACCTGACTCTCCCATCCGCAGTGGTCCTAGCCAGAACAATGCATTCCAGTCACAACCTTCCACCAGTCTTAACAACACCATATCCTCAGATTGGTCACAACAAATATCAGAAGGTAGCCCAATGGATGCACCGCTGCCTTTACCATCTGACAACGGTGGGCTGGAAACCCCAGGAAGTAGTGAAAAGCCATCTGGGTCTGGCCTAATGCCCATGTCTTTAACGGGTGTGTTTTAAACATGCATTTAGTCATATTCTCCAAATATTATAGTACACTACATGTGTAAAAATACATTACATGTTTTACATGTTTTTATCGGACATGTCATTTAGAAAAAAAAATATATATTTTTTTTTTAACTCCAATGTTTCAAAATTCAGATAGCATTGCTGACAAAGAGCCCCCCAGGCCCAAACCAAGGCAAAGGACCCTTGGCTTGAACTTTCACACAGCAGAGAAGGAGCACTTGGAAGACTCTGTACCTCTACTAAGGAGGCCATCTACTGATGATACCACTTTCTCATCAAAGGACGAGTTGACTAGACAAGGCTCTAGTCCACATGTGAGTAATGTTGCTGTGGTTTTTCCTCAGCAACATTCTTTATCTAACTAATTGTGTTTTGATTCATTGCAGGGGCCTAAAGAAGATCACACAGTCTCATGTGACCGTAGCAAATCATCGTCCTTAAGTGAGCAGTCAGGCTCATTCAGCAGATCAGTGCTATGTTGGCATTTCTGCATTTGTATTTGACATATTTATCTTATCCTTGTAGAAAACCCTAATTCTGATGACAGTAAGGAGCATGAGGGAAAATATTCTACATCATTGGAAGACTTTCAGGTAAGTCCTTTTAACTTCAGGCTTAACTGCTTTTCTGGTGAAGATGCTTACTCTCACATTACACATCCTATTCTTGACATGTAATAATAGTCTGCTATCGGGGTACAGGAAATGTCCAATATTAATCACAGTCTATTATGAATAGTTTGCTAATGGTCTTACACCAACATTAAACTGGATTTTAACTTTTGTTAATTCTTAGCCTGTTTATATTAAAAGAACTCTGTTTGATAGTCTGCCAATAGATCTCAGACTAAATGCAACGTCAATTTCATAAGAAAGCCATTTGCTTCTGAGCCACACACACACATGCACGTGTGCGCAGTAATGTGCACACTCATCTGGAAAATTCTGAAAAAAAGAACATTGGAGCTCGGATTACAACACAAAGGGAGTGTGATATCATTTTCTATCATTTTATTGCTCCACAATAACTTTACATAGAAAATAGTTGTTTTCTATGTTTTAAGTTGTCACACTGATGCCTGTCATGCCTGTACAAATGCCTGGCTGAGTATGCACATATATACATTATACACAATATTGCATTATATCCAGTGTTTATATTTCTTCTCATAGGAAGACTCAGAAAATCATCCTGGCTCTGCTGTACCTAGTAATGTAAATGAATGCCAATACCGTGATACCAGGTACATGTTTGCTACATTTAGACAGCTAGACAAATAGACAGCTTAATGCTAACCTGCAAAGTTACCATCATTTTTTGTTTTATTTAAACCAGGCCACCCAGTTCTCCCGCTAAAATCTCCCAGAGATCCCGGAGTGTGTGCGCCTCAAAGGTAGAGTCAAAGTATATGGGCTCACTGAAAGTCTTGGACCGTAAAGTGTCATTAGAACAATCGCAGCCAGAAGCTGCAGATTCACTCAGGGCTGCAATTTATCAGGTCAGTACGATATCTTATCAATGTGTTGTTAGGTTTAGAATCAGATCCCATTAGGGGAGGAAATATAAACACTGATGCAGGAAGGAAGGAGGGTTGGGGCATTCATTGCAGTATATACTTATTATTACATTATTATTATTATTATTATTATTATTATTATTATTATTATTACATTGCATTATCAATTACAACATGTACAGTATACTCCTAACTTTTCCCTTGTTAGGAATGGCTTAAAAATAAAAAAGTGAAGTTGAGAGAGATCACGCAATTGAAAACGGAAGAGATGTTGAAAAAAGAAAAAAGGAAAAAGGTAAATATATATTTTCTTTAAAGATGGAAGACATTACAGGTTTAGTATTGCTATAAATAATGTACAACCAAAACATGTCATGCTTACAGGAGGAACAAGCTAAAAAGGACGATGCTAAGGCATCATATGCTGCATGGAAAGAAATAAAAATGGAAACCTTCAAAAGAAACTCCAAAGAAAAAGAAGACTTGATTAGAAAGCAGCAAAAAGCAGTTGAAGAAAAGAAAGAAAAAATAGAATCTGCTAAAAAGGTCTAGTTAATTTGTTTTGCCTAAGCCTTGGCTAAATATAATTAAATAAACAGTGATCCGTAAGTATAATTCATTTACAGTAACAATGCTATACATTCTACAGGTATTTGAAACATGGAAAAAGGAACAAGACAAATTGCTTAAAGAGAAATACAGAAAACAAGGTGAAGTGGAAAACAAATTGAAGAAGAAAACCCAAGAGAAGGAGGAGGAAAGAAAAAGAAATATCCAATCTGCTTTAGCAAATTGGTGAATACCGTATACTTATATTGCTTTAATTTTATCTTCTGCTACTTCAGAAATATCATTGTTGTGTATATCACACTTAATAAAAAATATGCATATATCAGAGGTGTCACTAAATTATGGTTAAATGTTTTGTTTTTTGTTCTTCCTTACTAAGGGATGAAAAAAAGAAAAGTGTTCTTACTGAAAAAGCCAAGATGGAACGTAAGGAAAAAGATATTAAAGTTGAAGAGGAGAGAAAGAAGAAAGAAGAAAAAGATAAAATTGCTTTAGAGATGTATGAAAAATGGATGGTAAGTAGCAATGAACTGCAATAATAATAATAATGCCATAAACAGACTTATGTAATCTGTTCAAGGTGACTCCAGTCTATTTTAATAACAGGTGTCGACCAAGATTATAGTGTAGTCTACATTATGTCTCTAGGGATTTTGACGATTGTCACTGCAATTTCTCAACAGACAAGAAAAGAGGGAGAATATAGAAGACAGAGAGAAGAAAGACAAATACAGGCCATACTTCAAGACAGTCCACCTCCTCCTTGGAGTCCTCCCAATAAAACTATTCCTTTTCGAAAATAGTTCTCAATGTAATGAAATGTATACTTAAAATTAAAATACATAGAATAATTTATATTTATTTATATAATGTTATTAAGTAGTATACCTTAAAGTGGTCTTTAAGCTACAAAAGCATAAAGACAAAAAGCAGTCATTTCACATAAATTTTACCTTGTATAACAAACATTTCTACGAGGTCTTTTGTCCCTCTGGTGGATCATCCGTGAACTGCAGGCAGTAGATAGAGGACTTTAGGGCCATATTGGTAAAATAACTGCATTGAATGCTGTAACTACGTTTTTGGCAGGGATATATTTTCAAATTTTACATAACTGTTAAATAACTGTTAAAAGTCAAATGATTAAGAAGGGTTCTCTGTGGTGCTCACATCTGACACTTGTCAGACCGTGAGGAGATTTTCGCATACCTTTACAGTGTATTTAGTTCAAATGATCACACACGTAAAGCTCTTAATACAGTCATGATGATGGATGTATCGTCATGGATATAACTTATATGTAATGCAGTTACTGCATTTACATATAAATTATATTTTTCCGGGGTAACGTGAATTCGGCATCATACCAGTTCCTGTGCAAAAGGCAGACCTCGGCCTGGGCGGGACTATTTTCGTCCAATAGTATCTAGGGCGGGACTATTTTCGTCCAATAGAATCTAGTGAAAGGGCCACGTTGAATGCCTACAAACATCATGGCAGCCTCCACTTCTCAACTGATAGTCTAGGATTCTAGTGTATTTCCACAATGGTATTGTATTTGTATATTGCATGGTCATTTTCAATGTAAAAATGTCGTAGTAGGCTACAACATAACCTTGAATAGTCTATATAGAACTGTACCGGTACGTCTAATGTTGGTTACCAAGCGATTTTATATTTAGGATAGTGTTACGTAAGACCTGTGAAGTTTTCATTAAAACTACAGTAGGCTAATATGCCTAAATGTTTAGTTGCAATGTTGATATCTGACTTGGTCTTGTGTCCCAGGTTGTAACTTGCTCAGATCCCCCCAAGAGTGGGACTATCTGGCGTATAAGAGGACCACTGGAGTTCAAATGTCAATTGGACAGTACAGATGGTACATGTAGGCCTATCCTTGTTCCCCCATACGCAATTACTGTTGACCTGTTACTGGATTTGGGTACAAGGATTCATAGCCTAGGGCAGGGGTGCCCAATCCCGGTCCTGGAGAGCTACTTATCTGCATGTTTAAGATTCCTGCTTCAACACACCTGATTCTAATGAATGGGTCGTCATCAGTCTCTGCAGAAGCCCATTCATTTGAGTCAGGTATGTTGGAGCAGGGAGACATCTAAAACATGCAGAGCAGTAGCTCTCCAGGACCGGGATTGGGCACCCCTGGCCTAGGGCACCAAGCAATGGGGTTATTTAAGATACTGCTGATTACTCCTAAATACTAATGCAAGAAGCAAAACTATTACATACTCTTTTTTTTGTGTTTCTTCAAGTTTCAATTGTGCAGAACTGTATCTCAAAAACATTTGAGACTCTGCGTGCTCAAATGAAATCAGAATCTGTTGTCCTCTCAGTGTGTGAAAGTCCAATAATAATTTGGCCAAACAAAGGTGTTGTAGCCCCAGAAGACATAACGCCAAATACACTGTGTGAAGAAATTCCACAGTGGACAAAGTATGTTGCTTTGATTTGCATTGCTTAGTTCATGAAATATAATATAAATATTTTACTTTTTCTACTCTGAGTTGCTAAATATATATATTTTTCAGGAGAGATGAACAAGAGGGTGCAATCAAGAAATCTGCAAAAAAGAAATACAAAAAGACAGTAAGTAGTGTTTCCACTAGTTTGTAACAATGTGCACTAATATCTAAAGTCAACTTTAATGATCATATTTCCATAAAATAATATTTGTAATTGTACTTTATGCTTTAGGACATTAAGAAATAATGTGTGTGTATGTGTGCGTGCGTGCGTGTGTGTATGTGTGTGTTGCATGAACATGTATCATGCAGAACGTCATAAACCTTGGCCTGATGATGGAGATAACAAAGCCAGGTCCCCTTCCAGCTCCTGTTCTCATCAGAACAGTCCAGAAGTGCCACTTTCTCCATACTACTCTGCCCATGGATTGTGTTGTCCATACCAACTGTAGCGAGCCAATTGGACTGTATGCCTTTGTTCAACACATCTGAAATGCGCATATCTTTCACCACATTTGAATAACTCGCAATGTTAATAACCTTTGTATTATTGCACCTCCTGTTTTGTCTCACCATTCACTGTGTGTGTTTATCTACAGCATATAGAAATAATTGATATGATGATGATGATATTGATATTGATATTCTGTGCTATGGTGTTGCAGTGCCTGTGAACGCCTGTTGGAGGAGCTCATCGGCCAACTGTATGAGATGGAGAAGGTCGGATTGAGGCACATGACAGGAACAACTCTGCTAGTACCCTATCCTCTCCATTTCCTTCTTCCTGAGTCAAAAACACTGGTGACTGTGGTTTTCCCATCCAGTGTCCCTGATAGTGAACTGGAGGCACACCGCAGGGTATGGACATTCTTTCTTAAAGGTTACAGTGGAATGGATAAGGTCAATACTTTGTACCGAAAAAACATAATTGTATTAATGGCATGTGTCATGAAAGGTCCACTTGTATAACAATCACAAGACTGTACATGTTTATACCAACTTACTAATAATAATAATAATAATAATGATGATGTAGGCTATTGTACCATTTATATAAATAGGATTTGCATCAACGGTTTGAGCTACCAGAAGACAAACCCTATTTCAGAAGAGCCAATGCTTATCGCTTTCCTGATGAAGCCTACAAGGATGGCTACCTCAGAAACCCACATCTGGTTCTCAACCATCCCACCCTGGAAAATGGCAAGGTGGAACTCATGTTTTGACATACACTTTGACAATTCAGACCGACTGCTAGCTATCAATATAAAGTGATTAAAAACAAAATGTTCTGGACTAAAATATGCAGAAACATTAATGTATATTTTATTAAATGTTTTATGCTATGTACAAGTATAGAATGAGCTATTGTTGGCTACATGGGTTGCATCTTGCAGATGTTACTGAGATCACTGTTTTGCTTTACGGCATTTAATGTTTGGTAATGGGAAATGCCTTTTCCTTTGTCGCTAGTTGTACTTGGTCCAGGGGACCTACAGCTACCACCACTACATGCAGGACCGCATGGAGGACAATGGTTGGGGCTGTGCTTACCGCTCCCTCCAGACCATTTGCTCCTGGTTCCAACAGCAAGGCTATGTAGAACGGCCTGTGCCTTCTCACAAGGAAATTCAGCAGGTTTGCCAACTGATCATTTGATTTGAATATAGTAATGTAATTACATTTGATTGTTTATTTGTTGTAGTGGCACACACAACGGCACTAGTTATGTTTCAGTTCCATTCTTTTTTGTGTGTCTCAGGCTTTAGTTGACATCAGAGACAAACAGGCAGCATTTGTAGGATCACGCCAGTGGATTGGATCTATTGAGGTTCAGGCTGTTTTGGACCAGCTACTTGGGGTCACTTCTAAGATTATGTTTGTAAGGTGTGTTGGGTACTCATGAACCTAAAAACAGTATGTTGTGTGTATGATACTTGAGGTAAAGATACATTTATCTAATTGCAAATATGTGTATTATTTAGTCAGGGGTCTGAGCTTGCATCCAAAGGCAGAGAATTGGCAAACCATTTCCTGAATGTAGGTACTCCGATCATGATAGGTAAGGTCAAGTTAAAACTATTCAACAGTGCTTTCTAGCTTATCCAGTTTTATTAAACTGAAAATGTTGCAGCATAACGTGTCATTTGGGCTCATGGTCTAAACACAAACATACATGCACAAACACACACATACACAAAATATGACACTAAATCTTAATGAAACAACAATGAAACAGCTTTTCATGTTTTCTTTAATTTAATCAGTGGCCTATACTACGAATAGAGTTCAACCTACCAAGATTTAACTTGAAGTTATCAAGGAATATTGTAGTGGCCTTTTCCCACTTCCTTATGCTGGTTGACTGGGGGATTTGTGACTCATGTTTAAAAGTATTCAATGTC
>JAODUK010075275.1:0-15994 GCA_027564635.1 Typhlichthys eigenmanni | reverse complement strand
GCGGCATGAGAGTGTGTGTGTGTGTGTGTGTGTGTAGATGTGCGCGTGTGTCATGAGATCACAGCACAGTTATGCAAATAATTCAGTCACACACACGTGTATACACGCACACATTTTACTTACACTCTCTTCATTGACCTTCTCCATGCAAGCTGGGAGCCCCTGGAGGTTGGAGGGGGAAACCCCATTCTGCTCTACGCCAACAAACAGCTTCCCGTTAATGTTCAGCGATGGATAGAATACCTACACACACACACACACACGCACACACACACACACACACACACAAACACTTACATATATGAGAGTGTTTATGAGAGGTATGCAGACGTGTGTGTGTGTGTGTGTGTGTGTGTGTGTGTGTGTGCGTGTGCGTGTGTGTGCGCGTGCGTGTGTGTGCGTGTGCGCGCGTGTGTGTGTGCGTGTGTGTGTGTGCGTGTGCGTGTGTGTGTCTGACCTGGGACCCTCTGCTGGCACTACTGAATGTGCTGAGTCGCCGTAGAGACCATGGCGGGGCGGGAATGAGGTCACCAGCCGCACTGCATTCATCGTCGGCCAGTTCTCCGTCTGAGGTCTTCCTCAGACGGAGATTAAAGATGGTCGACACCTGACTTCCTCTCCGCGTTCGAGAGGAGAGGGAGCGTGAGAGGAAGGGATGGAGAGACTGAGGAGGAGAGGAGAGGAACGGGGAGGAGAGGAGAGGAGAGGAGAGGAGCTGTGGAGTAGGCGAAGAAAGCTATAGAGGAGAGGAGAGGAGAGCTGTCAGTCATCAAACTATGGCTGTCCATCAACATTAACAAACAATCAGACTGGTCGCAGAGAAAAACAAACATCCTCACTTTTGCCGCCTCGGAGGAGTCTGTCTGCAGAACCTTCTCCTCATGTAGGTTTGCCTCTACATCTGACACACCCTGGCTCTGCCTACGCACCTCACCACTGTCCAATGGTGGGCCAAATGGGGAGGGGCCGGGTGAGATGTTGGACTCTGTGTCCAAAGCTTTCTGTGCAGCAGCCTAAGGGCAGGGCAGGTTCAGTGTTAAAACACTATATAATGTTTTATATAACAAGTTCAACACTGTGGCTGTTAATAAGTCACCTGTTGTTCTTTCTTGAGTCTTTCCACAGCGATGTGGAACTCGCGTTCCTTCTGCCAGGCCTCTGCGATGGTGGCCTGGTTCTGCTCCTCGTAAGCCATGGCCACCACAGCCAGGATGAGGTTGACCAGGTAGAACGAGCCCAGGAATATGACCACCACAAAGAACACCATGTACGTCTTACCGGCTGAACGCAGTGTCTGTGGGGAGTCACCAAACACTCCATTACAGCTCCCATACAGTATCAGTCAAATTCACTAATGGGTGGTTTGTGTGCCACATAATAGCGGGCTGACGCTTCAACAAGCCACACACTTTCTTACTCCAACGGTGCTAATGTTGCCTCGTGTATGTCTAAACAATGCCTGTATGCCTCCTTATGTCCTATTTAACATACATGCACACGCACACACACACACGCACACGCACACGCACACACACACACACACACACACACACACACACACAGATACCTGGTGATAAAGGTTTTCCCAGTAGTCTTGAGTCATAAGTCGGAAGAGTGACAGGAAAGCCCAGCCGAATGTGTCAAAGCTTGTGTATCCATAATTGGGGTTTCTGCCCGTCTTCAGACAGTCAAACCCATCTGGACATTTCCTGCAACACAAACTGTGATTGGCTCAGCTGCTCCATTCTGTATGCTAGCTTAAAGTGTACAACACTTACAGGCACTAAAGCACGCTGCCCCATAAGACATCAAAATGACCTCAGTGTCCACCAGTACAAGACAGTGGCTGCACTGTATCATAGGTAATAACTGAAGCCACAAAATCTCTTCAATTCACACATGGCCATATTTACAACCAATAGCTTGCTAATAATGAGTGGTCCCGCCCACACAGCGCACACTCTCTCTCTCACACACACACACACACACATGCACGCACACGATATTTAGCATAATTTATATTCCACCTTCATACCAAATAACATTCAACCCCACCAACGCAATCACATCTGATTTGTACACACACACACACACACACACACACATGAAATGAGGATGAAATCCTGTTGATTGTGAAAAATAACCTCCAAGCAGGTTATTGACAGTTTGTTAACAACATTTTGGGATATTTTGTATTTTGATGTGAGTATTCTGGGAAAATTTAAAAATATGTGACGTTTAATAGATTTTTACCCACAGTGCTTTGGATATATTAAAGTTTTAAAATGCACCAATCTTATTTATGTCTATGGCTATTGGCAGTCTGGCTCTCAGTAAACGTGTCTATAAAAGCCTACTTGGCTTGAGATATTGAGAACTTAATATATTTTGACACAACACATCCTGAAACAATAATATGCAAGTGTTTGTTGTATTTTTCAGATGGCGTGCATGTTTATCGTTGTCGTCATGGCGACTCAACACCTAGCTAATATCCATATTTATTAACATATTCCAATCTTAGATAACATTTGTTTTGAGCTGTCATTAATACATTGAATGATATGTAAATACATGACTTCATTATTATGTAATTGTTATGTAATAGCTGACAGTGTCAAATCCCTAACAAACATTATCATTTAATATACTCCTCTGCACAGCTTCACTGATTTCTTTCCCGCCTAAAGTGTGCTATGACTTTACAGTAGAAAGTTAAGTTAAAAAATGGTTAATTCATTGTTAAACAATTTAGTGAATATGCAATTAAAATTGGCTAAACACGTTAACTTATAGTAACAAATGAAACCAGTTAGCCCAAAGGTCTTTAACAGGGAGTCCGGGACCACTAGGGGGTCCTCAGAGGTACTGCAGGGATCCCCCAAATTATTTAATCCCAAATTTATTTTCTTCAAAAAATCTAAATGTCAGAAAATATTAACATAAATACCACCTGTGCTAGAAAATTATCAATAGAGCTGTGTTGCTATCTGCCAAGGGGTCCTTGGCCTGAAAAACGTTGAAGACCTCTGAGTTAGCCTATAAAATAATGCCTGTTTACTGTAAAATAGTCTGATATACATTATAATCTTGAATCCTCAGGTAGTCTATCGTATCCGATGACAACCATCCACTTTTGCCTATTTGTGAATCCAATCCGTGACACACAAAAGTTGTTGCATAAAGGATATCATTGGCCAGGTCTCCCATGGAAAATATATTCTTAATCTCAACGGGCGCTTCTTGGTTAAATAAAGTATACAGTATATAACAATACAATATTAACAGTAATAACAGGTATTTGAGAATACGCCATTATTACAGTAAATATTACATAATAATATTTCAGATAAAAATTACCAGAATAGATGGAAGCTAATGTAAACAGAAACAAGAGAGCTGTAAATAAGAACATTATGGTAATGACAAGTTAAACATCCTTTAGCGATAAAACAAAAAGAACTCTAAAAGCAATTGATACTAATTGAATAAAGCAACAACACAGAAAAAGACATAAATAATAAACGGATAAATGTAGCTGCTAATACATGGTACGGTAACACAGTTAATCCTAATCTGATCATACTAATTCCCTGCTGATGCCTACATTACAGTAAACAATGATGGCGTTATAATGAAACATTATCTCCCATCTGATCCAGAGCACGCTAAAACAGTTTTAATCTGATAAGAAAACAGTATTTCCCATTACATTACAGTTAGGAATACTATACAGTTATTGGATCTGAAGTTAAACACACACACATAAAGCTATCTTATAAATATTGTATTTGTTTTAAATACTTTCACAGCAGATCATTTAGTGGGGTGGAGCTTTTTATTTTGACGTTGTGTTTAGAAACTCTATAGCAACAGATACCTCCCATTTCTGAAATAACTGTTGCCTGACATTACAAAGAGGAAGACAGGCAGGTATAAACACTGATTCGACTACAGTATTCTGTAAACATCCTGGGTCACGTGTCGGTGTGTGTGTGTGTGTGTGTGTGTGTGTGTGTGTGCGTGTGCATGCGTGTGTGCGTGCATGTGCATGTGCAACATTATTTTCAGAGAAATATTATGAAGCAATATTGGCAGCCTGACAGATGGACAGAGAACATGAAATCAATCTATTATAAGTTTTGTGTACGGGATGGAAAGACTGACACACTTGCAAACACATGAAGTACGTGCACGCACACGCTCCTCCAGGAATCCCTCTCTTTTCAGAGGCAGGTGGCACTAAACAGTCTCCCCAGGCAACTGGCACTGGGATACGGTTGCCGTAGCGACACTAAGGACTCTTTTCCTCCGAGCCTGAGTTTACCTGCGACTTACAGTAGATGACTGTGCTTGTGTGTGTGAGCGTAAGTATTAACAGACCGGCCAATAGTCTGTCTCTCGCATACAAGCACATGCACACATTGGCTGTGTCAACATGGACATCACCACATTGTGTGTTGATAATGGTGCTGTCAATAAATATTCATTTTTCTCCTGTAAATATCCTCCTTTCTCTCTGGAGAGGAAGCACTGCTGTTCAATCGTTCCAATTACATATTCACACCTCGCACTACAAAATATTTGCTCTCTTCTAGGCAGTTAGGCATGCTTTGCAGAGCATTTAAGAAAGTTGATTAACCTATACAAATAACTTTATTACTGTAAGTAACATTGTGTTATGTGCTATTATTTACGGAAGAGGATTAGGGCCACGTGAAAAATGTATTCGAGTTCTGACTTTATTATCATAATTCTGACTTTATTCTCAGAATTCTGACTTTTATTCTCAGAATTCTTATTTGTGTAAAGTCACAATCTAATTTGTCTAATAAATGTCTAATTTACCTAATGTACTATGACAAAGATTGATTTATTGACTGATATAGGATGTTTTATTCGAGCAAACTAAATAATACTGTGACAACAGGAATGTAAATCTGTGTGCATGTGTGTGTGTGTGTGTGCGTGGGGGTGTGTAAGTATGTGTGCATGTGCGTGCGTGAGTGTGCGTGCGTGTGTGTGTGTGTGTGCGTGTGTGAGCTGGTATGGACATTAACTGTGGCTGCTAGAGAAGGTCAGAACGTCTACTCAAATGTTACTTGGACTATTATTATATAAAGATAATTTCATCTTTCATTCTCCATGCTTTTGCAAAGAAGAGTGAGCAAATATTGCTACATCAAGATGTGCCATGCTAATAGACTCCTACCCAAAAAGACTTGAGTGCTGTAATAAAATCAAAATGTGCTTCAAGTATTCCAGTATTAGTTTAAGAGTGTGCACACTTAGGAAACCAGGTTATTGTAAGGTTTTTGTTTGTCATTTTTCCCCCTCAAAGATTTCAGCTTGTTTTTCAATTGAATTGTTCACATTATAGGTCACATTAAAGGTGGAGAAAGTCCTGACACGATTTATCCTTCTTTTACATCACAAAATACTGGCATTTTAACAAGGGTGTGTATACTTTTTATATCCCCTGTATACATATCCTCCGGGTAAGGAATGAGTCCTTACTCCAAGTGAAGGAGTTCAAGTACCTCGGGGCCTTGTTCGTGAGTGAGGGGACATTAGAGCGGAAGATTGGCCGGAAAATCGGAGCAGCGGGAGCGATATTACAATCACTTTACCTCACCGTAGTGACGAAAAGAGAGCTGAGCCGGAAGGCAAAGCTCTCGATCTTCCTGGCAATTTTCGTTCCTACCCTCACCTATGGTCATGAAGGGTGGGTCATGATCAAAAGAATGAGATTATGGGTACAAGCGGCCGAAATGGGTTTTCTCAGGAGGGTGGCGGGCGTCTCCCTTAGAGATAGGTTGAGAAGTTCGGCCATCCGCAAGGAACTCGGAGTAGAGCCGCTGCTTCTTTGCGTCGAAAGGAGCCAGTTGAGGTGGTACGGGCATGTGGTAAGGATGCTCCCTGGGCACCTCCCTAGGGAGGTGTTCCAGGCACGTCCAGCTGGGAAGAGGCCTCGGGGAAGACCCAGGACTAGGTGGAGAGATTATACCTCCACATTAGACTGGGAACGCCTCGGAATCCCCCAGTCAGAGCTTGCTAATGTGGCTCAGGAAGGAGAAGTTGGGGTCCCCTGCTGGAGCTGCTGCCCCCGCGACCTGACTACGGATAAACGGATGAGGATGGATGGATGGATGAGTGTTCTAGGCATCTAAAAAATATGTCTTTCCAGCGAATCTCTTGCATCCGCAAGTATGCTTGGAACAGCCCAGGCGCTAATCCGCTTTGCGGCAGGCCACGCAGCATTTGGTAGAATGCCCAGGTCTTTTTACGGCCTTTTCTATAATTGTATTCAAGCGTTAGCAGCAATCTGTATTGTAACTTGTACAATCGCCCCATCACCGTACCTGACCAGGGTCTGGTTGTGCAGATCCCAGACGGCGATGTTGCCATCGGAGCAGCAGGAGAAGCACACTTTGGAGTCGGGGCTGATGGCCAGCGCGTAGCAGGCGGGCGCTGAGGACGTCAGCTCCGCCTTGATCCGCGGCGTGGGCGTGGCTAAGTCCCAGATCGACAGGGTGCTCGCCTCGCCGCCCACGATCAGTGTCCGGCCGTCTGGGAGGAGCCGGCACGAACGGATGTAGTTGTCCCTGTTCTGAGGTGGCGCACACACACACACACACACACAATAACATTACCACAAAATTGAAGCTGTTTTTCTGCCACTAGGGGGCGGCAGTGACACAGTGGGTAGAGCGGGGCGACAGGTCTCTGGTTCGAAAACGGAAGATCAGGACGCCATTATACCACGACCTGCTGCTACAGTACATTTATTACGTTTAAAATTCGTATATAGGACCTTTAAGATGCAATAATATTATACCACCACACATCTGCAGCAGTGTAAATGGCATCTAACCACAATTAATGAATGCATGACATTTCTACAGCTTTACAACTGGTTATGAGATTACGATGTAATCATTTATAACTGAGATGGAACAAGATGGAACCAGATCGAGCCGGATTGAGCCCGAGGTCGGGGAATCGCCGCCCCACTCACCAGGCAGTCCAGCTGAGACACGGGGGTCTTGTTGCCGGAGTGACTGATGTCCCACACCTTGACGCAGCCCTTGCCGCCCGTGTAGACGTGGCGCGTGGGGTTGCTAATGGTGACAGCGCACACCACCTCGCCGTGGCTCAGCGTGTTGATCTGGCGCGCGTGGCGCGGGATGCCCGGGCCGATCAGCGCGTCCGGGGGGAAGGGCACGGGCTGCATCTGGCCGTCGGAGCTCACGTGGAAGGAGTAGGCTCTGGAGGGGAGAAGCGGGGTGGGGGAGGGAATTATATTTATACTGTGGCATTTAGCCGACGCTTGTATCCAAAGCGACTTACAAACAGTACGTATGTCAATAGTAGAATAGATCATACACCAGTCGTCGTAGCAACAAACATTCTGTTATTTAGGATAAGGACAGCAGCACGTCACCAGGGTACTTACTATGTAATTTACAACATACATTATCTAGCATACCAGGAAGTTTATTAGTAGTTATTAGTTATTGTTTGGATGAGTTCAAAGATCAACAATCTTTCTCCACCATCGCTGACTACACCTTTAATTAACAGCCTAAACTAAATACGTACGGCTTTCCGCCGGGAATGCCCGGCAGGTTGGGAGGCAGGCCAGGCACGCGTATGTGATGGTGTGGATCAAATCCCACCTGGCGAGCAGAAGAAAAAATGGCTTTTTCAAATGTTTTGACCCTTGACCCTCCACCCCATGAATAGTAATTCATAAAGCTAGCATGCCTTGCTAGCACCCCTTGCTAGCATGCCTTGCTTGTGTGACTTGTTAGCATGCCTTGCTATGGCGACATAGTAGCATGACTTGCTAGCACACCTAGCTTGCACGACTCATTAGCACGCCTTGCTAGCACACCTTGCTAGTGCGTCTTGTTAGCACACCTTTCTAGCGTGAAGCCGCGTTCAGCGTGCGCCACATACGTACCACTTGCGTGCGTCCATAAGCGGCAACAGCTGCGGCGGCAACAGCGCTCATCTGTGGGGAGATGCCGTGGAGACCGGCGTAGGCCGCGCCCGCCCCTCCCAGCTCCCCGTTCATGCCCGGGTGGGGCACCATCCCGAACGGGCCGGGGTAGGAGCAGGGCACCGCTAGGGGTGTGCGAAGGCCAGACACTGGGTGGTGGAGAAAGAGGGCAGAGTATGACTCCCTAGCATCAACTAGCTGTTGACGAACAGCTAGCTGTGGATTTGTTAGTGTCAACAGCTAACTGTTGATTCGTTAGCGTCAACAGCTAGCTGTGGATTTGTTAGTGTCAACAGATAACTGTTGATTCGTTAGCGTCAACAGCTAGCTGTGGATTTGGTAGTGTCAACAGCTAGCTGTTGATTCGTTAGCACCAAGCGCTAGCTATGGATTTATTAGTGTCAACAGCTAACTGTTGATTCGTTAGCGTCAACAGCTAGCTGTGGATTTGTTAGTGTCAACAGCTAGCTGTTGATTCGTTAGCACCAAGAGCTAGCTGTGGATTTGTTAGTGTTAACAGCTAGCTGTGGATTTGTTAGTGTCAACAGCTAACTGTTGATTCGTTAGCACCAAGAGCTAGCTGTGGATTTGTTAGTGTTAACAGCTAGCTGTGGATTTGTTACTGTCAACAGCTAACTGTTGATTCGTTAGCACCAAGAGCTAGCTGTTGATTGGTTTAGCGTCAACAGCTAGCTGTTCACAGGGATGCTAACTCTCACACAGATGGCATGTGCCTTATTATTATTTCCTATTGGAACTATCCTGTTGGACCAAAAATGTTTTGGTCCATCTTTGTCAATCTCACCGATTCTCATGCCAAGTCAGCCATGAAGGACCTGTGATGCATCAACAGCTAAGGGATACATTTGGGATACATTTGACATGCAACAATAACAAACATGATTTTCAAGTTTTTTATGTTTCTGGGAAATCTATTCAAACAATAAGGTAATTTAGCAAAAGTTACAAAAGTTACATAAAAAGATAGGAGATATGATTTTAACACTATACATTTAGTGTATTGTGTTAGAAATGTAATAGACATCAGTCTATCAGTGAGTGAAATTCCCTGTGACGTATAGCTGCTGTTATTGGGAGCCCCTGCATCTATTTTAGATTTTTCACTGTACCCAAAGATTCTGACCAATCAGGGCCTCCTTTCCTAACCTGACACGCCAGATATCTGTCTGTTAAACACATCCATCTGGGGAGCCGTCCCTTGAAGCTGTTTTAAAAGGGCAGGTTGCTACTCGGACACATTCACAAGGATTTCTAGGCTCTTCCAGACTGATTCTTATGGCGAAGTTAAACTGAAGCTCCCAGAGAGAAAAGGGATGGTCTCGCGAGACTCTATTGTGCATAGTAGTGGTAAAAATGCCCTCACCCAGGGCTTCTACTCCAGGGGGCTTCCCGGGAACAGGCCTCAGGCCGGGGGTGGAGGTGCTGCTGGGAGTGGGTGCGTCAGAACGAGGGGTAGGAGTGCTGGACTTGGACACGGGAGTACTGGACTTCTCGTTCTGGACAAAAAACAATACAATGTCGTTAAACATGGCTGCGTGTGATCACGGTGTCTGCCACTAGATGTCGCACTAGAGCGCACCGGCACCTCAGACACACGCACATGCACGTACACAAATGCACAAACATGCATGCACGGCCAGGCCGGCTATGAAAACAGAGGAGCTCAGATTACAACACACACAAAGGGCGTGATGTCATTCCCTGCACCGGATGCAAATACTCCACTATAGATTTAAGTAGAAAATAGTTGTTTGCTATATTAATATTTTATCTTAAAGTCTGCAATGAGCTTCTATATTACCACAATGCTATGTAATAAGTAGTAGAACATTTCTACTACTTATTAGAAACTATGTACTGTGTGTAGGAGTGTCAACCATGTCTGAAAAAGTGAAATCGAGCACCTCATTTATTATTAGGGTGTCAGTCATTTCTTGGGGCTGTCTGTGCTCTTAGTGGACAGTCTGGTTCCCTACTGTATATGGCTCATTACATTATATCAGTTATTTCTCCTCATATGTACTCACTCAAGATGGCAGCAGAGAGCCTCCAGATCAGCCAAGGGACTCTACAAGGTATCTGAAGCTATAAAACGTCTCAGACCGATGATGTAACCACGTGTCACTCAAGAGCACCCACCATGTTAATATCCTTGGATTTAGACGAGGGCGTGCTGCTGGAAGAGGCGATGGAAGAAGGACTCAGCGGCGGGTCTTTCTTCGACAGGCGACTCTTTCCGTCCAATCCGTTCTCCCGAGGGGAGGGGGCGGGGCTCGCTCGGGGAGAGACCGGGTCCTGTGGAAGACGGGGAGTTAAACAGACAAACAGACAATATTTACTTTGTCTAACAAATGTCATTTCAGCTGTAGAACACATAGACCAACACACAGATAAATAGACCATCAGACCATCAGACAAACAGACACACAGACCATCAGACACACAGACCATCAGACACACAGACCATCAGACCATCAGACAAACAGACCATCAGACCATCAGACACACAGACCATCAGACACACACACACACACACAGACCATCAGTCTACAGAACATTTAAGCATGCAGCAGACTGCATCTTACCTCATTGGACACGTCCACCACTAAGTTGTCATCGCTCTTCTCTCCATCACTGTCCTACAATAGGCATGTACACAACACACACACACACACACACACACACACACACACACACACGTGAGACAGACCTGAGATAATTAGTCTGATCCGTAGGGATTGCACTAGACCAATGGTTTCAGAGCTTATATAGTCTTATATACGCTATGAAGACTGTGTAACATAGTCAATCACACAAGCTGAATACACTCAGATGTTAAGACACTGGACCTAAGAACGCCATCGTCCCGTAGTTGGACTCAAAACACGAACTCTGCTGTGGCAGGCAGGTAAAAAGGCTAAAACCAAGCAGAAACTTCTAGTTCTGAGAAATGAATACAACCAGGAAGTGCCAAAACCTGCAGTTCATCTAATGGTGAGGGTGACCAGAGCCAGCACAGCACGGTGTTCAAATACGCTCTTGAGAAAAGCTATGGGTGACGTCACAGAGGGTCTGTCTATTTATATATACGGTCTATGGTGACGTCACAGAGGGTCTGTCTATTTATATATACAGTCTATGGTGATGTCACAGAGGGTCTGTCCATTTATATATACAGTCTATGGCTAAAACCCAGGGGCTCTAGTGTAGTGTCTGTCACTAGAGTGTCTCTTGAGAGTGAGGTTGGCTTAATTTACTGCAGATGTACCTGCTGACAACCATTACATCGCCCTAAAGCCCTCTTCCGTGAAGAAAAACACACAGACACACTGTTGAGTTAGCACATAGCAGGAGTAGCGCTAGCTTACTTGAGATGAGGCCATATGTTCAGTTCCTTCTCTAGACGCAAAGCTGTCTTAAAATCACTTCATTAAGACGTTTCGGACCATTCTTCTCATTGATGGATTATGACACCATAGGTACAACACTGTGCGCTGTTTTAATATTGGAATAAGTTTGGACAACAACAGTTCTAAGCCGTCTGAGATAAGTCAGCTAGCTCAGCAATGTGCGTCAATAGAGGAAAAACCTTGCAGTGTTAACTTGCTTTTAGGATAGAAATTAGCTAATCTCACTGCGGGGGGATTAGACCTTGGTATTTGCACTCTGGGATGGGATGAGAACATTGTGAGTTAGATTAAGATAGGACTCACACACAGTACACACCGGGTGCATTGTAAAAAGCAAAACAAAAAAAAACAGATAAATAAAATAAAACAAATAAAAAATAATATAAAATAAACTAACACTTACGTAGTGTGCGGAAGCCAGCTCTTTCTCCTCCGTCTTTTGTTTCTTGCTGTCAGAGGAGTATTCACTTGAGCTGCGGTGCTTCTCTCCAGCGCGGAAACCAGCTGACGGAGACACAGAGGAGCTCTGAAAGAAAGCAACATGGCGGTCTGAACACACGGTCTCCTTTTATATTATATCACATATTAATCTTAAATTTTGGTGAGTTTTGCCAGTAATAGGAGGCTTCATACAGTAAATGCCCAATATTTTACATTAGAATGTCAGCAAAAGCAAACAGCTGTACGGGTTTTGTTAAAAACTCTATAGAGACTTTACTGGCCCAGAAGAAGACATATGGTTTAGAAGATGGATACATTTTTCAAATTAAAATCCAATCCCTTTACTTCAAGAAGAACAAAAGGTTTATGAGAATGACTTTTATGCAAGTTTGAACTTAATGAACTTAATTTCTACCTTTCATCTTTTAACGTATCATAATAAAATAGCAAATAATAAATAATACAATTGCATTTATTCCCCAACCCTGGTCCTAGAAGGCCGCTGCCCTGCATGTTTTGGATTCACCTGATTCACATGAATGGCTCGTTATTAGGCTTCTAACGAGCCATTCATTTGAATCAGGTGTGTTGGAGCAGGCAGACATGTCCAGGACCAGGGTTGGGGAGCACTGCTCTAGAGGGTTCCCCTGATCACATCTGGCAGACGGTGAAACACACTGGCGTACGCCCTGTTCATCAAAAGGTGGAAAATAACGACAGTGCTTCGCCAAACCCCCCCACCCCCTCCCCCTCAGCTGCCGAGACGCGAGGAGATGGCGGGAAAATGAAAGCGGGACCTTTCGCTCGACCTTTACGCTAACTCACGCCCGCAACCTTTCCTCTGCCCTTTGTCATGTGGGCACGAGTCTGTGTCTCTGTGTGTGTGTGTGTGTGTGTTGGTGGTGCACTGTGCATACATAGACTGTGTGTGTGTGTGGGTGGGTGTGTTTACATTTCACTAGTCTGTATACACTTTTCAGTGTGTGTGTGTGCGTGTGTGTGTGTGTATGTGTGGTGTGAGCGTGTGTGTGTGTGTTTGTGTGTCTCAGTCGCCGGGAGACAAATGTGCGCGTGCGCATGCACACACACCCGCCCCGACATCTCTACAGACTGATTAGATCAATTAGCCTGCAAATTAGCCTTTTCAACATCAGGACAAATTAATTTCACTGCAACAAAGGCGCCGCCAGAAATAGAGGAATTATGTGTGCGTGCACGTGTGTGTGTGTGTGCGTGCACGTGTGTAAGTGTGTCTGCGTGCATGTGTGTGCGTGTGTGTATGCGAACGCAAGCGCCTTTGTATGGATTTTGTAATATGTGTCACCTTTCATTTAGCCAGCCATCTCCTCCATTCGCCTTCTTTCATTTTACGTTTCTATCTCCATTCCCCTTCACCACCCTTATCTTCTACATTCAGACAGACCCCAACGTCATGACCTCCCCCCCCCAGTAACTGGAGCCAGAGCCCACCGCTGTCGGCAGGCAGCCATTACCACGGTTACTCTGAGGATAGCCAATCCGATTATCTCTAAAACGCCCTCAGAGACGAAGCAGGACAAAGACGAGGAAAAGGCATGCCAAAATCTCTCTCATGGAGGAAGCACACAGCTAGTCAATGCCACCCCCCCCCCCATGCACACACACACACACACACACACACAATACTATAGCTATACCTGGGGCGAATTCCTGCTCTGTATATTGACCTGTGCGCCCACGCGCACACACACAAACACACACACACACACACACACACACACACACACTAGCATGAAGGTTATGGTTGAATAAAAAGAACACATTAGGAACACAACACTGACTAGCACGTCTGATGGATGCAATAATGGAGGTCACATTTAAAGCAACATACTGCGTAATTGTCATGTTCTTACATAGTGAGGGCCTTTTGAATAGATCAATAATTGAGTCCTATTACAAACTAAACTTTTATAAAATTAATTAGCTTTTATCATTAATCACAACAACACTTAACCACCAGAAAACACACAGAGACGATAAGGTTTAAGTGTCATAATACGACATGCCAACGGTTCTATTTAGTCATTGCAAAGTGTAAAGTATCTTAGACAACATCTTGAAATCTTTATTAATATTATATTCCTTCTATATCTGCATGAACAGCGTAGCAGGCTACTCTCCAACGACACCAACAGAGAATGGCCCAAAGACCGCTATTGAAGCCGAGCTTCAATGGGATCCTATTGCATAATCAAGTATGCTTTGTGTCTATGGGAAAACGATCTACGTTAATTGGACAACAGGCTTTAGACGCGTCATTTTGGGTCCCGCCTGCAAGCTGAACCTCCTATGCATCTAGGAAAGCTTTTCTCAGGAAAACATATATCATATGTCTCAGGAAAACACATCTCAGCGACAGTAAGCTTTCTTTGACGCTTTTTAATTCTCTCTCTCTCTGTTTGATTATTGGCAGATTAAGATGTTTTAAACTTGGTCTGTAAAGGAAATGACCCAGAGAGACTGAGTTCTCTACGCTCAACACTGCTAATGTCAGGTACACATACGCACAGACGATGCACTAAAGCAGCGGTGCAGATCCTCTCATATTAGCCATACCGAACTATAAAGTTGGTTAAGCCTGCGTAAACTTTGTTTATTTAGTGGGAGACGTGCTACTGCCTATAGGATATGCAATCGTGTATTATGCTAGCGTAGCCTGCTGCTAACAGTAACCACGCTCACGTGCCCTTCCTGAGGGCGAGGTGCGCGCGTCAAGGACATTAAGGCGCAGATGTTCGCGCTGTTCACACACCCCTATACCCCCCGCGGACCGTTGCCACGGCAACTGTGGACCGCTGACAGGGGGCTTTATTGGTTTTTACGAAGAGTGACTTTCGGCCGCCGTGTCAAAGAGCGGGCACTGAGTGAGCGTGTGTGTGTGTGTGTGTGTGCGTGCGTGCCTGTGTGTGTGCGTGCGCCTGTGTGTGTGTGTGTGTGTGTGTGTGTCAGTGCACTAATGAAAGACATTCATCATTTTGGTCTCTGGCCCTGCAACTGATTTGACTCACGCACACACACACGCACACACGCACACACACAGCTAATCGCTCCTATCGTGGTGCCTTTGTGGATCCACCAGTAGCTGGATACGGAGGGGGTGGGGTGGGGGGGATAACATATTAGACATGCCTCATGTCTCCCCACCCCGCCACCAAATCACTAGAGAACACAACTGAACGCGTGCGCGCGCGTGTTTAAGTGTGTTAATGCGATGACATGCGCTCATCTGTGTCAGCGAGGGCACCAGCCCGTGTGTGTGGGCGTGCCAGTGTGCATGTGCGTGCAAGCGGATAATGGCGTTTTACACTGCAGGCATAAAGGAATGCTAATTGCCTCATTGACTATTCAACAACCCAAATGTTTGCTTTGGGAAGAAACCTCTGTAAAGGGACTAATTACTACACGCACCGTATAAAGCCTTCCCTCTCTGCTTCCATCTCTCCCATCTGTTTATTCTCTCTCGTATTGTAGTACCGTGTACAACAGAGGTGTGTGCCCTGTGTGAACGGCTGCTCTGTGGACGCCATGTTTGGAGCCTCGACTTATTGAAACAAAGCGATCTCTGGTGTGAATAGTTTATTGCTATATGGAGGCGTTTACAGCCGCCACAAATATCATGTTTCTGTAATGTATTCATAACTAGTGACGGGCGCGAGTAGTAATAAACATTAGAAACGTAAAAACGTGAATATTAAAGGTGTTTTCTTTATCTGGATAATGGAATTTAATTATTGTGCGTTTTATCAATATCACAAGTTACAAAGCTATTTTCCAAATAATATAACCAAACAAAAAAGAAGGGGCAACTCAAGGTTTTTACACTGCACCTCTGAGTCAGGAATCCAAATAAACACAAATTGAATTCAGACACATCAGAATGTTGCTTTTAACTATTAAGTAATTGGTTTTAATACTTGACTGACAGTTTTTTTCTCCACCTTTCTGTGTGTTCTGTGATCTAGTGCAGGGGTCCTCAACCTTGGTCCTGACATGGAGCACCCCTGCCCTGCATGTTGTAGATGTCTCCCTGCTCCAACACACTGTCCTGCATGTTGTAGATGTCTCCCTGCTCCAACAC
>JAODUK010075265.1:0-15994 GCA_027564635.1 Typhlichthys eigenmanni | reverse complement strand
CATAGGCATGTGAGAAGAGAAGTGTTTTTAACCTGGATTTAAAAATTGCTATATTTGGGGCATGTCTAAGATCCTCTTGTAATTTATTCCAAATGCGGACAGCATATGTACTAAACGCAGCATATGTCCGTGTTTCGTTTGGACTCTAGGCTTTACTAACTGACCTGTGTTCATGGATCTAAGAGCCCTGCATGACAAAATACAAAACATATTTTTAGAGATTTTACCGATTACTCTAAACCCACTTTGTTTGCCCTGCTCCAGCACACCTGATTCACATTAATGGGTAATTTTCAGGCTTCTAACGACCCATTCATTTGAATCAGGTGTGTTGGAGCAGAGATGCATCTAGATCTAATACATGCTGGGCAGTTTTAGGCTCTCAACAGAAGTTATAATATTGTGCGATGAAACAAGATTGAATTCAGATTTTTATTGGTCACAGCAGTGAATGGCAAAATGCGTGTTCATACTTCTACAGACACTAAAGACAAACTATATTTGAAGTCAAATAAATAAAAATAAATATTATGTCATAGCCTCGAGATCGGGTAGTCTCACGAGGCTAGGACATAATAGCAAAAATGTATTTTCTTTTTATTTCTTAATTTTAATTTGCCTCTATAATTTTGCTGTGTGTATTAGTGTGGAACCACTCGTAGCAAAAGTGTTTGTTGGCCATTTAGCATGCCAATCTTTGGCTAGCTGAAGATTTTCCCAAGATGGAGACATTAGCGTCCCGCGTGGTAAGTTTCAGTTTCCACCGGTGCTTTGACTGATTTTCAACATACTTATTGGGTGAGATACTGATAGGTAGTCCTATAAGGACGTTTTATTGAAGTGTATATGCACCACATTTTATGACAAATGTCTTTGGACTGAGGGGTTCCAGGCTGATACTCATGGCAAGATGAAATAGGAGCTCACAACACCAGGGTGGTCTCGTGAGGTTAATTATATGTCCTCCCTAATGGACTACTGAGTAACGTGATATTGTTATTGTTACTGAGAGTCACGCTGCTCTGCGTCTCTAGAGACACACTACAGAGGAGACATGCCACTTAGAGAATATTGAATAGAGCTCCACGGGACAATTCTGAAACGGCAAATTTGGCAGTTGGAGGCTCGCCCGCCATTCCTCAATACGATTGATTGATCATCCTGCTAACGGAGGCGCTTCCAAGGTGACCGCTGAGTGACCAGACTTGCCTATAATAAGGACTCTTGTCGTCTCTCCCTCCCGGGCAGCTCATCATAGGGAACTATGGCCTGAGCCTGGAGCAGGCCCACTCCCAGATGGCTCTGTGGGCCATCCTGGCCGCCCCGCTCATCATGTCCACCGACCTGCGCACCCTGAGCAACGACGCCCGCGCCATCCTGCAGAACAAGGTGGCCATCGCGATCAACCAGGACCCCAGGGGTGTGCAGGGTACACGGCTGCTTCAGGTGAGGGAGGGGGGTGCGGTGCTGTGTGTGTGTGTGTGTGTGTGTTACGACCCCCACTGGGGGTCGTAAGATAATTGCCGGGGTGTCAAACATTTATAAATTATATAATAATAATAATAATAGCATTATTGTTATTATTAATATTGCAGTCAGTGCTGTACAAGCCTACTTATATAAATACTTGACTTTCCTTAGACTTATTAAGGTCTGTATTACTTATTTATTACTCAAGTTTTTACTGAAATGTTAATTGAATTTTACCACTTTTTACCACTTTTTTTTCTATTTGTATGTTATTAATATTTAGCAAGTTATGAGCTCTGAAGCAGTTATTTTGGGTGTTTTTATGGGTCAAGCGAAGCGGTAAAACTGCTGAGATGACAGACTGACTGCCTCCTGTGGCTCACTGTGTTTGTGTTCAGGAGAAGAGTCGTATTGAGGTGTACTGGAGGCCTCTGGCTAACGATGCTAGCGCCCTGGTCTTCCTTAGCCGTAGGCAGGACATGCCCTACCTCTACCACACCTCCCTGGCCAAACTACGCTACCCTCCAGGTGTCTACCAGGTCAGTATTGATTTTACATTTAAAAAATACATTTAGATTTAATTTTTCCAGCTGCCTGGGGATTTCCGACCAATCGTGGCCTACCTTTCCCTGACTGTTCCGTCGAATATACTGTGCCTTGCCTTGTCGCACAATTACAATTTGCAGATAAACGGGAGTGGGGGGCAGCTGTAGGTTTATTGGTTGTTTTTTATTTTATCTAGCTCAAAACCGTACCTGATGTTACAACAGCTTGACAAGATGACATTCCATTGAGTTCCATTATGACTGTTCCCATCCAGGCCTACGATGTCTTCTCTGGGAAGACGGTGACGGGCTTGACTAATTCAACGGTGTTTACGGTCTCCGTCAACCCTTCCGGTGTGGTCATGTGGCGCGTTTCTCCGCAGAAATCGCAGCACTGGCAACGACCAGAAGGCACGGGCAGCGCCCCTTACCGTCATATGATACAGAGAATGTTTCCGCTGCACAAAGCCCACGGTGCACCACATGATTTGCTCTGAAGGAGCTTTCAATAGTAACATTTGATTTTACAGTAGTTTTATTTTGTTAATTTATGATTTACCACTAAATGTTTAAATGACACTGTATGCTGTTTAGATTACTGTTAAGTAATACTTTTTGTTATCTTTTCCCAATAATAAATGTAATGTATTTTCATCATCAGTGTTGTTTTCAATTAATTACATATAGTAAATGCTATTGTAGTACAGGCAATCACCACTGTGGGGCAATGTAGACCAATAGGAACTCAAACTATTCAAAAGATCTCTTTCTCTGCCTCTAGCATAGTGTAGACTTAATCAGATTAGCCTCTACCTTTAGCACTCTAAGGTCATGATAGATAAGGTCAAGTGTGTTGGGTAACAGATGGGATAATCTTATGTAAAATGCAGTGTAATCTGGTTTAGAGCAGAGCTTGTAGCCGAGTAACCCTGTATACTTTGTAATTGTAAGGTTAATATCATATCTATGAGGCACATGTAAACTTGTCTTAAGCGACAGAGTAGATGAGAAATTTAGGCTACAGTTTGCATTGAACACAAGATGCTAACATTATACTTTAGCGCCCTCGTATGCGTACGCGGGATTCTTGGTAATTCCTGCACTAAAGTTAGTGGGTACAAGGTGATATACAGCGCCCTCGTATGCGTACGAGGGAGTGTTGGTAATTAACTAAACTGCTACTTGAATATGCGCTTCCTCCACCAGATTAGCATGGTGCTAAACCATGGACATTTTAATATAGCAACAAAAATGATAGGTTGTAATTTCTTATTTCCTTCATCTGATTGTTTTAACAATTTTAACGCATTTCATTTCAGTATCATGTCATGTTTATTGTATTTTTTTGTGCACCTTATTTAAAAAATTGAATCTAGTGCCGCACGATAACATTTTGTGACTCTCAGTTTGAGAAATACTAGCCTACAGTGTTTCATAACAGTCCCAGAGTGCATTGTGGGTGAAGAGACCTTGGTCAGCTCTCTGGAGGTTGCCCACAAGCTCAGGCACATGGCCGCCCACATCTGTCCCACAATGCCCTCTGCCTGGTCAGCCAGAGGGCATTGTGGGACACTGCGCTGTTGCCAGGGGACATCAGTCACATACTGTATGAACCCACAGGACAACCAAAGAGTCGCAGGCCTGTGTTTGGGGATGTCGCAGGGTGAATAATCTCTTTATTTTCATTTTATAGTGTTATATTAAGTTAAATTAAGATCATATCTATCTATGAATGTATACACATATAGTATATACAGTAATAATAAAAATAAAAATAATAACTATAATAGGATGTCCTATGTCAAGAGACTTTTTGTCAATTCTATTCCTGAGCTCTCTACTGTATGTGCGTCGCCATGACAACCAAGAATTCTGACTACAACTCTTAACTCTATGGGAGAAGTCTTAAAGGCAAATATGGTGGTTGCAGGAAAATGTCCAATCGTCTGCTTTATAGTGGTCGAACATTAACCTAGAGAGCCAATCGTGTGGTGTCACTAATTTAATTGATGTGATTTACAACTGTATAGGCTACATGCAGGTTTTACCATTACCATAGAAGGTGCAGGTATGGCTCTCTTATTCTGGTGTTAGCAAGATGGGTGCAGAGATGTTTTCTCAAAAACGTACTTCTAACATGACTACTAATCAGCATCTCTCAGATGTATTAAGTTAGTTAAATTGGTATGATACATCTAATTATTGCGTTATATAGTGTTTAGGATCATTTATTAATCCAGAATGGAAATATACTGTGTCTTGTATCTTCAAACACAAAACAATGGAAGTCAAAGGAAGTTTCAATGCAGTTGAGTCATGAGGGGATTTTCATTGAGGGAAATCCAGGTTTGAACAAATGTTCACTGTTGCTTTAAAAGGCTTAATTTTAAAGGCTTAAAAGGTTACACTGACATGCATGCATAAAACCAGAAAATTATGGTTTTATCATCAATTATTTGCGTTTGTGTGTGTTGCGTCTTGTGCCTTACAGGAAGTCAGGCTGTCGACGCTTAAAGAACAATGCGCAGATGCAAGGGAACATTTGAAGCTTTTAAAATATCATATTTCATAAAATATCAAGATCAAACACAATGGAAGCTGTCAGACATATAAATTCAGGTAATAAAACTGTCCCAAGGTCCATACATTATTATAAACCAAACAATAACGTCACAAACTAGTCTTGAAAAGCCCCGCCACTATTTTCAGCGGAAGAATTATGAACAGGAATGAAGCAAAGGACAGTTGTACTAGCCTCTTTTCAACTCTTTCTGCTGCACGTATGCTGTCTAGATGTATATGTTTTAAATGATACATATTCGGTCTTAAATCCATAATGCTGATGACTGTGACACTTATTGCTGTATACTTGTTATTAATACTCTCATTGTAAATGTGTTTTTATGTTTTGAAACTGCTGGTGGCTGCTGTCTTGGCCAGGACGCTTTTGTAAATGAGTTTCTTAATCTCAATAAGTCTTTCCCGGTTAAATAAAGGTATAATAAAATTTAAAAAAAATACAGTACATGCGTGCGCCAGACATCTGCATGTGATCATATGCAGGAGGTGCCAGTGCAATGTGTTCCACCACCAGGGTGTCTAAGCTGGCGTTCCTCGGTCGTAGATGGTCTTGATGGCTTGTCTGCAGCCAGTCCACGGCTCTGCCATGAACCTTCTGCCTTCTGAGCGTGCAGGAAGTGACGTCAACAGGGGGGTTTCCGCTGGACGGGTTCCCGACACCCCCCTCCCCACTCCATCCCTCCCTCCCTCCCCACCACAGACACGCATCCTGCCAACTCACGGTTGAAAGACAGGTCGCACAGGTGTTCCCATGCATGTGGATGCGGAGAGGTCGTTGCCGTGGCCGCACAAGCTACAGTGACGGTTGAAGCAGCACTGATCGATCGGATACTGACACGATGAGGACTGCATGACCTCGTCTGTGAGTATCGATAAGGATATAGATAGAAAACGAATTAACATAAAAGCACTGGGGTTCTGATAAGCACTTGGCTAATTCATCTATACTGTATAGCATCCATTCATTCATCCATACTGGAGGTCATCAAACCCAGCCTGATGCCTACATTGCCAGTTTAAAACAGTGGTTTTAAACCACTTAGCGGGCCATGGATCAAAGATGGTTACCATGTTGGTTTATGGCCCACACAAAAGGAAGTGGTTCTGCGGCAATAATGCTTTCCCGCGCACACATTCTGCAACGTGACGGACTACAGTTCCTCATACCGCGTCTGATCAGATGAAATGGCCAATTGTCATCACAGGAAGCTACTGACGGGAGCATGGCCGATATGGGGCAGTTGCTCAGCAGACTGAACTACTTTGAAGTCGCCATTGTGCTCACACAGATCGTTCGGCCATGTCGTCATCCCATTCACTGCAACGATTCCTGTTGTTTCTCTCATAAAGAGGCTTTGATGCAGCGATGTGTGTGTGTGTGTGTGTGTGTGTGTGTGTGTGTGTGTGTGTGCCATTCAGAGGTCACATGACCATCTAACTGATCTGATCTGTGGTGGTGAGGTTCACAGCCTTTCCTCTGAAACGTCACCTTACTCATTACCTAATTTCTTACCTAGCACAGGGGCGAGAGACAACAGCGTTGCACTGAGAGAGAGAGAGAAAGAGAGAGAGAGAGAGAGAGAGAGAGAGGGAGGGGGTGATATTGAGGAAAGCATGTGACTGTAATCACATAATCTCCAATGGTCTCCTGCATCCTTACTCCATCTACTGACTGACCTTCGGTACTTTAATCCTACTTTGTTTAATCCTGCCGGACCCAATGTTCTTATTGGTTAATGACTTTGGCATTTGAGATGCAAAGGTTTTACAGCAGCTGTCAGCAATGCTGGAGACACCGCCACTTATTTAGAGTCTCCAAAAAGGAAGTCATCTGTTCAAACAGTCCAGGAGATGGTTCTACAAATGGGACTTGGATGTTTTCTTGAGCGTTTCTGCTGTTTTACTAGAATTCCTGGAGCCTGTCTGGTCAACCTGCTATTATTTTAGCTGGCCTGATTGGACAAACAGGCAGATGTTTGTGCATACTGGTCTTCTTCGGCAAATACATGTACATGCACATAAATGTGTATGCATTCATTTGTGCACATTCAGATGTATACATACATTAATTTAAGTTCATATGTAAAAACCTCCATCAGAAGTCCATCAGAAAAAAAGTAGCAATTAGCAACTAAAAACCACAATATTAAAAGGTTCACATATTTGGGTTCACTCAATTCACTTTATTACACTGAAAAGGTTGAGTATCACTGAATAAAATATAAAATAAATAAAAATAATATATAAATAAAATAAAAAAAGATATCCTCCAAAAACGTATATATTGCCAATAAAAAAAATAAATAAAAAGATGTCCGACTCAAATAACAAATAACATTTCAAATAAAAGTCTTACAACATCTAATTGGATGAAGGACCCCACAAACAATATCAAGGAGTATAGAGTGGTAGGTCTATAATGTGATTCTTCCATCTGGCATTTAAAATATAGTCCAAAATTATAAACCAGAGGTTATTATCATGATAATAATTTTAGTCAAACCAATCAGATAAATGACAGAAAAAGCTCCCAACTCTCGAGTTGCAATAACTCTGGCAGCCTACAGGGTGCAGTGTTTGCCATAGCAGCGGCGGACTGCGAGAGCTTAATTGTCAGCTGAAAAGACTGCAGCCTAATTGGAGAGGCTTGTTTTGCCGGAGATGGCGTGACAGAATTTGTTTGTTTTTGTGCTTATATGCGTTGTGCGGACGCTGGAATGCCTTCCGGCGTCGCTGAATGTCAGTCACCGGATCACGGAGATCCGATCCAAAACATCCCGCTGTAGCTCATATCACCCCGGGTGACCTTGCTCTCTCGGCTAAGCCCGCCCCCCATTACTGTGACTTACTGCCCTGGATATACCGCAACGCTTCCTTCCCTGGCTGGGGGTCCCCTCCAGCCCCAGTGACCCGCCATATCGGAGACGAGGGTCACAGGTCAAAGGTCAGCCTCTCAGTGTGAGCGTGTGCACCGCGGCGACATGAAAGAAGACTTGTGCCCGCGCCGGTGCACACACACACACACACACACACACACACACACACACCTACATGTAGGCCTCACGATCTCCCACTGAGAACATTAAAGACAGATGAGATATTGGATAAGCTGCAGAGGATGTACTACCAACCAGGACAAGGTCAAAGGTCGTTGTATAACCCACAGAGAAGTTATGGTAATGATTTCTGATACATTTAAAGGTATAGTCCATCATTCTGGAGAAAGCTTATTGGATATTTGAACTCGATCAAATGCGTGTCTGTATTTGACACACATTGCCAATGCTGGGATATCGTTGTGGGTTGCGCGGTCTGCACCACTTTGTTTGTGTTGCCATTTATAGTCAGGGCCGCGTAGGAACACCTGATTATTTATTCAGCAGGCACACAGAAAGGGCAGCAATAGCGGACTGTGAGCAGATATTCTCTGAATTTGACAAAAGTGTATCGCTAATCGCTGACTATACTTTTAATGGTGTGTTCAGTTTTGCTAAAGCTTTATAGGTGATTTCCATGGGGAGCAAAGTTGTGTTTGGTGCTGACGTAAGCTTGGGGCATCCGGCTGTGGCCTGTTACCTCGGTTCCTTTCAGCGTCTTGGCAAAACCATCGTCGGATAATGGAACAAACACTAGGACTCAACTGCAGGCACGTAGATCCAGCCCAATTAACTGTCTCAAATTACCTGTTATATAAGCAATTAGTTGTACAAAACACTTACTTATGCTTAAATGGGCAGAACTGAACCACATCTCTGTGGTTGTGGTTGTTAGCATCTCCTCAAGTGAGGTAAAGCTTTTCAAAACACTATATTATATATATATATATGTATGTATGTATATATTATTATGTCTTTAACACAAATTCTACTACTAAGACTCTTGTCGTCTCTCCCTCCCGGGCAGCTCATCATAGGGAACTATGGCCTGAGCCTGGAGCAGGCCCGCTCCAAGATGGCTCTGTGGGCCATCCTGGCCGCCCCCCTCATCATGTCCACCAACCTGCGCACCCTGAGCAATGACACCCGTGCCATCCTGCAGAACAAGGTGGCTATCGCAATAAACCAGGACCCCAGGGGTGTGCAGGGCACACGGCTGTTTCTGGTGAGGGAGGGGGGTGCTGTGTGTGTGTGTGTGTGTGTGTGTGTGTCTTTAACACACTAGAGAAGATTATAAAACTCCAATTGAATGGAAAGGTGTGCATGGCACCACAGGTTGAATCATTTTGATCAGACTCAAGTAGCCAAATAAAATGTATTTATCTGAATAGGTGTTACAAATAAAAAAAAAGTTATACTTTTTTACTGCCAATGGAAAGACCTTTACTGAATGGGCAGTGGGCTAAGAAATGATTGCCTTACCTCATTCAGCTATCAACAGCATGCACAGCGGAACTTGCGCATAGACTATAGGCTAATAACGGCTCAACCCACATGCTAAACTGTACACTGTTAGCTAAGGTGTACCTGTGGTGTGAGCTGACAGCCTTAAATAGCCTTTGCTCACACAACTGCCACGTCCTCTATCATGTGCCTGCATCGCCAGCTGCACGTTGCGTCAGCCTGTGTCTGACACTGGCGCTGTGCCAAGCATGTCAACTGCTTCCTGGCACCAGAGAGTGTAGGTCAAGCCAGGACCACCTGCCACCCCGGGACCGGCGGCCATTTTGGTGATGCCAGCAGAACCTAACACTACGAGGGCCTTATAAGCACTTCATAGATGGTAGTAGATGATTAAAGGTTCAAATTGGTGGGAAAAATACTTTATACTTACTGTCTGATCCAGGTACATGTTTATTTACCAGCATGCAGTGTTTTAAATGTTTTTATTTTTATTGGATTTTTTATCTATCTTGCCAATGAAAGTTAGGAAAATATTTGATCTCAACTAGACCTTAAATGGGAGGAATTGTACACAGATATGATGTACTCTACGTGTGGTAATCATGGGGTATGTACAAGTGGTTATTTCTGGTACAAAGGTACGTGGGAATTCCAAAATTGAAACATTCCTTTCTCTCCACAGCTGGACAGGACGCAGTCTGCAAAACCAAGCAGCGGTGCATGCATGACGCCTTATTAACAGTGACCCACACTGACCACTTCCAAGCACGACCAGCATTGTTATTTACGCTAACGGATGCAAAACAAAATACGACTGAGAGGGCAAAGCAGAAGACAACTGCTAATTCTCGAACACCTGCTATGAAAAGCACATAGAGTGGATGCCCCACCCCATAATAATAATCTGTTTGTGCTCAACTGACCTCAGCTAGTTTCTTTCATATACCGTAAAGCAAGAGGCCAGATGTGGAGAGCTGAGGTCTTGAGTGACAGGATGTTCGTTTGAGATGTTGTTGTGGGCGAAGGCCAGACCTCCACGCAGTGTGACTAGCCGGGAAGTCTGCACGATAACACGCACGCCCGTAATAGGGCAACTGTTTCCATGCCGACTGGGGAAGGCTTGTTGTTGTGGCATGCCTTCATATTGTATCCCAATATATGACCTAATGTTGACACGCACATGCGCGCACACGCATACGCGCACACACGCACGCGCACACACGCACGCACGCCCGCACGCACATATACAGTACACATATACACATTCACACTCTACAACATTGGCGGGCAGTTTTATCTCTTAACTGTCTACTGTGATTCATGATACTTGTATGTTTGTATTCTAACTAAAAACGCTTAACCAAAAAAGGTACAACAGAAACTTCTGTGTGCAATAGTGTTTGGAGTAACTAATTATCCCACTGGTAACATAAAGATTAATGTCGTGCGGATAGGTCTTACATGAATGTGAACATCTTGTCTTCAGTATCTGAAACTGTCACAAAGGTGTCTTCTCGTTTTAGTTACTGGTATGTGCCCGTCATATGTGCTGTCTGTGGATTAAACGACCGTGTGGACTCCACATAAAGCCCACAAAGGTCATAAGTTAACAAAACACTGCAATACAACTGGGCAATCTTTCCAGACAGGAAATTATACAGACCAGTGAAGGCCAGTGATTGGTGCAATGGGTGTGTGAGGGGAATGTGTTGATTGGCTGGCTGTTGTTTCCATGTACTGTTACACCGACTTGACTCTCGTTGCATCCAGGTTGCCAATTTAGTTTTGCTGTGGACCGACAGCGCCACATAGTCCCAAGGCCAGAGGTCCCCAGCGTTGCCCTCTCACACCAAAGCATTATTTCACCGTGCTTCACTCAACACATTCCCCGAAGGCCCTGACATAAAGGCACCTGCTGCCTGCTTAGCATTACAGTGGACAGGGTAGGATAGAAGAGGGCAAATATCACCTATGTTAAGCCCCCTTAAACTGCACGTCTGTCAGCAGACAAAGTGTACCAAGCTTACTGTACCCCTTGGACACGCAGGTCGTGCCAGAATCCTCCGTCTGTCAATCAGAAATTGACAGACGTGTGTTCACTTACGGACGGTTATATGTGTAAAGTGTGGATATGGACAAACACAAACACTCTCGAAGAAAACGGCTGACTCATGCATTGACCACTTCACAAGACACTCAGTTGACCCTGCCGAAGGTCAATGCTGTGGCAGGACGGGCACACCATGGCAATATTTGATAGCTGACGCTGGAGAGTTCTCTGCCCTCCGGAGTATCTCTGCCTTCAGACGTGCTGACAGACACCCACAGCAAAACAGAAAAGCATCTGGGTGAATAGTAAGCGCATTATCACCTCTGATGCGTACAACCTTCATCGATGTGAGAAGGGGGTTGCAGTAAAGGTTGTGCATGGCCCAAATTAAATATCCCGTTGAGACCGTGCAGGTCCAGGAGCCACAGCTTTAGTGTCACTTTTCAGGTAGAGGTCATGGTCAAAGTTGTCAGGCAGACAATTGGACCACCTTGAAACAATCACAATAATTACCAGTTGTCAAACGCAGACAAGTCCTGCTGTCATCGTCTACTGATCTACTGAACTAGACTGTCAACCCAGGTGTTTCTTTGGCTGGGCATGATGGGGTTTTCTCAGGGTTTCCAGACCGACCAATCAGGGTGGCCTCACCAGGCTATGAATTGGCTAGCCTGGCACCGCCTGCCTGTTGCTCTCAGCTCAATATATTTAGCTGAGATTATAGTATGGAAGCCCTGTTGGTGGCCCAATTATGGTGGGCTGGTGAGTTGACGTTTAAGTCAAGCGTGAGCTAGATGAGGCGATCAAAACAGTTGTAGCAACGACAATTGGTTCAGCGCTAGAATCTTTGCTTATTTAAATTGTATGTATATATGTATGTAACTAAATGTTATATATTTTGTAACGGTGTGACATCTTGGCCAGGTCTCCCTTGAAAAAGAGATTTCTTGGTTAAATAAAGGTTAAATAAAATGATTAATTACAATATATATAAAACAAATTTAAAAAGAGGTCTATGCCAACACTTCCCAATGGAGAGAGACTGGTTACACCAGGCTATGAATTAGTAAATGTGCTAGATTTGGCAATCGGCAACAGAAATTCACCAAGTATACCAAGTATGCTACCCAAGATTCAGGGCAATGCATGCTTTACTAACAGAACATTGTAAAACTCAAGGCCTATTGTACTGATGTTGCCACAGTAGAACATTCATTAGTAGAAAATAATTAGTTTGAATACACACTGAGTTGGTCAGTGGTTCTCCCTGCCCTCTCTTCCTCAGATCAAACGTAAGAGTCAGAAAGAGAGAGAGGGAGGGGGAGAGGGTCATAGGATCTTCCCAGTCGTGGTGTTTAATCACGGAGAATAAATCAACATTTTATGGTTATGGAACAAAACAGATCTTACAGAATCCATGTTAGAACTCAGTAGGAGAACCATCCACCCCATCTGGCTTCCATCGAACGCGACTCACGTTTCAAGTGATCTCCACGGCTCCTCTGCAGCCCACCGGCTGTTTAGCTCCGAATGAACGGAGTTGGGAGTCTGTCTGCCAGACAACTAAAACAGAGGGTATATAAACCATTTCTAGACCAGTTGTCCCTCCAAAATGTGGGTCAAGACTTACCTGCATATAAGCATCCATGGACCAGAATAAGGAGGCCAGCCTCATTATTATTAAGGCTTGTACGACACAGGTAAAAGCACCATATTTTTTGTCTTCTGTGGTTGAAGCCCCAACAGAGAGCCATAGAGGTGCTCCGTCAGAAGCTTTATCCTCCACATTTGGAAACGCAATGCAAAGTCTATTGCTGTGTGCGCTCTGCATCACTTTGTGTTCCAATTTATGGAGCCAGGGCTGTGTAGAAGTACATTTTTTGTAAGAAACAGATTATTTTTTGTAAGCACGCATACAGAACGCTAGGATAGTGGATTGGGAGGAGATATTTGGTTAAAAGGTGTAATATCTTACAGTCGCTGACTATACCTTTAAGAAATGTCACTGCAACAATAATATCAGTATTATTCCATTTATTAACCATGCATATTAACAATAAATAACTAAAATATGGAATACCATTTTCTGTGAAATCTCTGAAACATATGATAACAAATAGGGGGATATTGTTTCCATGTTGTTTCCATGTACAGAGGATTTTCGCAACCCAGTTTCCATTCAGTCTCTCATACAGTATGTAGATAAAGCTGCCTGGATCTAGCTGCCCTCTCTGGTAGCAGTTGGAAAAGAGCTTTCCTTGAAGAACATCTAATGGTTGCTATGTTGCTATGTTGTTGTATTTTCAGGTGACAATTGATTGGTGTTCTGATCTTTGTCCAGACGGTGAAACAAGCAGATCCATACATCCCCTCTGAAGTTGCAGCTTTTATCTGGGTCTGTTTGTGGTCTCCAGTTGATTTCAGAGAAACCTTACCCCCGCTGGATTACCCACTGATGAAAGAGTACATTTCTACACTAATCCTGCAGAGGACCACCGCGCATATACACTCTCATCCAGTTATAACCCCCACCTCCACTGATCTGCCATCCTGGTGCAACTGTTCAACCCATATAATATTCAGGTCTTTAGGGAGAAACCCACCTCAATGAGATGTTTCCTATAGTCATGCCCTGTTTCCATCTAGTACGACTGTTGAGTCAGTTGATATCGGATTCTGTCAACCGTCATAGTGACATGTTTTCTCTTTTCAAATATTATAGTTCTTGTAAGAATTACTTCTTATCCATACATCCCCACATACATGTAAGCTTTTTATTGGAGTTCCTGACCTGGGTCTTTTGGACTAATACTGTAATAATGTTAAAAGACCATGAAGGCAAGAGAAGACTACTAGGATGACCATACACAATATATAGGTGTAAAACACATGCACAGTGCATTTTATAGTTAAAGGTGAAGTCATCAACACTGGAGAAAGATTATTGATATTTGATCTCGATTAAAACAAAAGCACTTTCCGTTCAATGCCTCCCCAATTTTGACATGCATTGCCAAGGCTAGGATAGTGGTGTGTGGTGCGGTCTGCACCACTTGTTTGTGTTCCCATTTACATGGAAGTTAGTGCTGTGTATAAACACTGGGTTTTTATTTCAGTGCACACACATATTCGCTGAATTTGACAGAAAGTGTATTAGCTTACAATCGCTGACTTTAAAGATAAAAGCATATTCTTGAGCCCCTTGGGCAGCGCCACCTCACTTCAAACGAAGCACCCTGAACAGAATTATGTCCAGTTAAGCCACTATCAGCTCTGTTGGCTCTGTCCCAGACTCATCCTTCCGTTCATTAGTACTATGTCACATAAACAACAGCTGATTGGCTGATGCATAGACCCCTGTAAGTTCAACAACACTTTATGGAAGTGGGGTAGTTAGTTAGTTAGTTAGTTAGTTAGTTAGTTAGTTAGTTAGTTAGTTGACTGATAAACTGATAAACATATCTACATTTAGTAGATATGGTGCGCCAAGTAACCATAGACTACTTAATAGATTTACAAGGCAGACAGCCAGACTCGTGTTGTTGAGTTAGAGCAGCAGCCCAGAGCAATTTGATCAAACGAACAAGATACCTAAACATGCATGGTGTAACCTAACATGTGCAGATATGAATGTCTGCCGGGGACCCCCTGCTGGGTGTGCCCACCTGGAACCCCAAAGAGAGGCCCAAAATCTTATTTGATCAAACACCGGAGGTACCGCATGAAAATTATTTAAAATGAATGGGTACATCTCACCGAGAATGGCCCATGCCAGACATTTAATCTGCTGGAAAGGGGCTGCCAGACACCCCCAACAGCGTTTTCTCCTGTGTAAACGTGTAAACATGGTCATTTCTGCTGTAGAGTTGGACATGTTACTGTAACATAGGGGGTCTAAGGGGATTGACTCGCCTTTTGGGGCCAGCCTCAAGTGGCCATTCGAGGAAATGCAGGGTGGATTCATTTTTTTCAGCACCAGAATTTTCCGCTTGGCTCCAACCCCCGTGTCACTCTGGGGTGACACCAGAAGAGCGCCGCTGTCCCAGGCTGGGAACTGGAGTCAGGGAATGACGTGGACAACTGCTCAGAGGTCAGAGGTCACTAGGTGTGTGTTTCTCTGTGGAAGAGAGACAGCCAGGGTCTATGATAACATGACGTGTGTATGTGTATGTATATGTGAGTATATCTGTATGTGTGTTCAACGAGTGCGTGCATGCATCATTTGTGTGTGTGTGTGTGTGTGTGTCAATGAGTGTGTATGTCATGTGTATCGTGTGTGTGTGTGTGTATATGTGTGTCAGTAAGTGGGTTTGTCGTGTGTTTATGTGTGTTTATATGTGTTTATGTGTGTGTGTGTGCATCGTTTGTGTGTGTGCGTGCGTGTATAAGTGTATGTGTGTCAGTGAGTGCATATGTTGTGTGTATTGTGTGCGTGTGTGTGTGTGGATGCCTTGAGACTACTGGGTCATATAAGGACATGAATAAGGCGTGTTGTCTGTTTTTTTTGGGGGGGAGGCGTGTCCACTTGGGGGAGGAGCTCCCCGTCCATCATCTGCGGGCCTTCGGCCACCTTGCGGTGACATGCACACGAGGCCTCGGCCAAAATAACCGGTGCATTTTAGGCGAGTCACGGGAGCCGAGCCTCCCGCGTGACTGACAGCCAGCTGTGTGCCGAGCCGAGCCTCGGACCTGAGCAACGGCTGCTGCCCGCGTAGACAGAAGGCTAGACATACAAATAAATAAAAGAAGAAAAAAATGTAACCGTGCAAGTTAACCCCAAATGTTCCATTCATGGAAAATGTACAATGATTGACCCTGTGTCATTTTGTCCCTACTGAGGTATTGGCTCATATTTGATGAACATCTTTAAAGTGACCAAGGTCCTCGTGGTAAATAAGTTTTCTCCCCTTGAGCAATGTGAGACTGTGTTGTGTTTCACTCCTAACAAGGAGAAGGTGATAATCTTTGGTGTCAGGCCAAACTCCAACTCTCACATTTCTCTGAAAAAA